>JACVVK020000570.1:142500-180000 GCA_018292915.2 Batillaria attramentaria | reverse complement strand
AATGCCTATGCACGGCTATAGCGATTGCTTGAGTTTTACTCTGTACTAGAGACTGTGGTAACACAAGTAGACGTGAGTTGTTGTCAGCTTACGAAGTGAGCAATTGCGACAAAGATTGTGCGCAGTCCTACTATTGACCGGTGGAGAGAACAGGTCTTTTTTTTCCCCACCCGGCTTCTTTGTGTTCCGTATGCCATAGCGCTACAGGTATGTTTGATTTTTGAATATTGTTTGTCTGTTTCAAGACCAAGTGGATTGTTTGATAACCCTATGGATAACTTGATGCTATTATGATGTATATCTGATTTAGTTCTGAATGTTGGACTTCTCAAATGGTTATTCAGTTGAGAGAATTTTTGGTAGGATGTTTTGAACTTCATTCTTGTGAGGAATCAGTTGTGAGAATATGGTTTGAGGTTGATGATGAGGATATAAGTTTGAACTGTTTGATATTGTATGGGTACTTGGTAACTGGAAGGTGAATTTGTTGATAATTTCTGATATCAATACATAACTGGAACTTTCGAGATCGATGTCAGATGTTATTGTTGTTGAAATGGAACTTTGTTCGGGATCAAAGTTAGTTTATGGAGAAGAAATACTATCCGAGATAGTGGTAGTAATTACGGGTTAATATTGTACAGGAACGACGCCGGAGACCCGGTGAGCTGACCGCATTGTAATATGTCCGCCTGATCAGCGTACACGACACCATGTTTGTCTTCTATTGTCTGCCCCGTCGTTGTGGAGCTTGAAGCCAGCGACGTGTGTTCGTCTCCCCTTTCGAGCTCTTGTTCGGCAGAAGACCTAGAGGTCCGATGGATCTGCTAGCTGACTCTATGCTAGAGAAATCGTCATCTGATGAAGAAAAGACAGTGTGTCAGCACCTAGTTGATCTTAAAACGATCATTGCAGACACGTGTCAACTCGCTCATGATGAGGTTGACAAGGCTAGGATTAAGCAGAAGGTCTATCATGACAGAAAAGCCAGAGACAGAAAGTTTGATGTCGGTGACGAAGTTCTGGTCATGTCCCCTACCGCATCTAATAAGCTTGATTTGCATTGGCACGGTCCTTTCAGAGTCACAGAACTAGTCGGTCATGACTATCGAGTTGACATCGGAAAAGGAACGAAAGTCTACCACGCGAACATGCTGAAAGCGTATAGGAACCGTAAGAAAGCGCCAAGTTCGGTCATTACTCGGTTTGATAGGGTACTATCGCCGGTATGTCCCTAACTTTGCCACACTCACAGCGCCAATGACAGATTTGTTAGCGGGAAAAGCTAAGAAAGCACTGAAATGGACGGATCAGTGTGAGAGTGCACTGAAAGAAATTCAGAGAATTTTGTCTTCTGAACCCGTTTTGCTGCTACCTGACTTGACTCTCCCTTTTGTCGTTCGTACGGACGCTAGTTCGACAGGAATAGGAGGAGTGCTGATGCAGGATCGTGATGAGGAATTACATCCGGTCTGTTTCGTGAGTAGGAAACTGCTACCGCGAGAGACTAGGTACAGTACGATTGAACGCGAGTGTCTCGGCATTGTTTGGACTTTGTCTAAACTGCAAAGATACTTGTGGGGTCAGTCCTTTGTACTTCAGACAGATCATAGGCCGCTACAGTATCTGCTGAAAGGAAAGTTTCAAAATGCCAGAATCATGAGGTGGGCTTTAACTCTACAGGAATTTGTGTTTGAAATTGAAGCCATTCCAGGTACTCAGAATGTTTTCGCAGATTTGCTGTCACGTTCTGACTGTGATCAAGTCGTTCAGGGTATTCAGTAGTATCCTTTCTGAGCATCGTGAGATTAGACAGAAAAAAAAAGAAACTCGGTCGTTCTTTTTTTACCCCGAGAGGGGGGAACTGTGACAAACCGCATTTATGGGGTTTTCATTAGTTGTGTGTTTGCCGTTTTCAAAAGTGTATTTTCATGTGTAGTGTTAACTAGTGTTTTAGACAGGTAGTACTGTACTGGAGTTTATCCCAGTCTACCTAACGTTTTCACGTGCGGGAAAATGCCTATGCACGGCTATAGCGATTGCTTGAGTTTTACTCTGTACTAGAGACTGTGGTAACACAAGTAGACGTGAGTTGTTGTCAGCTTACGAAGTGAGCAATTGCGACAAAGATTGTGCGCAGTCCTACTATTGACCGGTGGAGAGAACAGGTCTTTTTTTTCCCCACCCGGCTTCTTTGTGTTCCGTATGCCATAGCGCTACAGGTATGTTTGATTTTTGAATATTGTTTGTCTGTTTCAAGACCAAGTGGATTGTTTGATAACCCTATGGATAACTTGATGCTATTATGATGTATATCTGATTTAGTTCTGAATGTTGGACTTCTCAAATGGTTATTCAGTTGAGAGAATTTTTGGTAGGATGTTTTGAACTTCATTCTTGTGAGGAATCAGTTGTGAGAATATGGTTTGAGGTTGATGATGAGGATATAAGTTTGAACTGTTTGATATTGTATGGGTACTTGGTAACTGGAAGGTGAATTTGTTGATAATTTCTGATATCAATACATAACTGGAACTTTCGAGATCGATGTCAGATGTTATTGTTGTTGAAATGGAACTTTGTTCGGGATCAAAGTTAGTTTATGGAGAAGAAATACTATCCGAGATAGTGGTAGTAATTACGGGTTAATATTGTACAGGAACGACGCCGGAGACCCGGTGAGCTGACCGCATTGTAATATGTCCGCCTGATCAGCGTACACGACACCATGTTTGTCTTCTATTGTCTGCCCCGTCGTTGTGGAGCTTGAAGCCAGCGACGTGTGTTCGTCTCCCTTGAGATCACGTGCAGCCATCCCGTCGAGCGCCGTGTCAAGGTGGAGCTATCCCTGAGTCTGATGGGGTACACCATCCTCAGCGTATTATTTGTGAAGGTGTCTGCGGTCCAGCATTATTCAAGTCACTTCCAGAAGAAGTGCTTCCATTCACTCATTCCAGGAGAAGGTGAGAAGATTTGAATCGCCCGGAATTCCCAGAGGAATCGTCTGGACTCGTGTATATATTTTCTATTCAAGACCAACAAGTCTTCACCCCGTCTACAGCATCATTTTGACCAAGCTTGTTGAGTTCTTGTTTATTTCACTTTATTAATTTCACATCTAATTGTGTATAGTAGTGGCTTTGTCCGCGTTGTAGTACATTTTATATCCAGGCACATATCCTTTGAATAACCGATGTGCTGGTGAAATTGGAGGCTTCTGTTTTTCAGCTGTGAATGTAATTAAGCCTTAAAATTACTTATTGATTCGTGTGATTATCTGTTTATTTTTGTGTATAAAAGGTCTCAGTCAAAAGAATAACTACTTGCTTGTGTGTATGAAAGGGAGTGGATGACGTTTGCATGCGTGCCTTTCTGAATGTCTGTGATGTGAAAGCGGAGTGAAAGTGTGAGACCGCATTACGTTACACTACTCTATCGCCAGCGGTGGAGCGACCACGACCCCACCTCCTATCATTTCAGCTTGATGTACACTCCTATCATTTCAGCTTGATGTACACTCCTATCATTACAGCTTGATGTACACTCCTATCATTACAGCTTGATGTACACTCCTATCATTACAGCTTGATGTACACTCCTATCATTTCAGCTTGATGTACACTCCTATCATTTCAGCTTGATGTACACTCCTATCATTACAGCTTGATGTACACTCCTATCATTACAGCTTGATGTACACTCCTATCATTACAGCTTGATGTACACTCCTATCATTACAGCTTGATGTACACTCCTATCATTACAGCTTGATGTACACTCCTATCATTACAGCTTGATGTACACTCCTATCATTACAGCTTGATGTACACTCCTATCATTACAGCTTGATGTACACTCCTATCATTTCAGCTTGATGTACACTCCTATCATTACAGCTTGATGTACACTCCTATCATTACAGCTTGATGTACCACTCCTATCATTACAGCTTGATGTACACTCCTATCATTACAGCTTGATGTACACTCCTATCATTTCAGCTTGATGTACACTCCTATCATTTCAGCTTGATGTACACTCCTATCATTACAGCTTGATGTACACTCCTATCATTACAGCTTGATGTACACTCCTATCATTACAGCTTGATGTACACTCCTATCATTACAGCTTGATGTACACTCCTATCATTTCAGCTTGATGTACACTCCTATCATTTCAGCTTGATGTACAGATGTACAAGTGTGAAAGTCTTTTTGGACAGGTTTGACAGTTTGATGCCTGTAAGAGCAAAGTGTGGCAGGGAAATGAACACACACACACACACACACACACACACACACACACACACCAAACTCAAACGTACATCCAAGGCAGTAATAAAACAAATAAACTGAAGAAATCGTACACTCAATTCGTTTATTTATAAGAAAATTGATTGGTTATTTCAAAATCTCTGGACAAGCTCTCTCTCTCTCTCTCTCTCTCTTAATAAAACAAAAACAAGTACTGCATACTTAGGAATGTGTTGAACACAGAGAAAAAATTCCACAAGACTGTATTTAAAAAAAGGTGATAGATGTCTATCATCCGAACATTAATGTAATCAGCGTCTTTTGTTAAAACATTCTGGACGGATTTTCTTTCAGTTGTCGTCTACTTTCAAGTTCAATACCCCTAACCCCCCCCCCCCCCCAACAAACAAACAAACAAATTTAAACAAAACAAAAACAACAACCAAAAACCTAAGCAAACAACAACAAAAACTGACAACAACAAAACAACAGAAAAAACCCACCACCAACAAAAAAACAACCAAAACCAACAACAACAACAAACCAAACACACACACAAACAACCCCCCAAAAAATCAAACAAAAGAAAGAAACAAACAAAAATACCGCAAAACCCTATAATTATGTTTCAAATTAAATATGTGGATAACTCTGTTTTCAGATGAGAGACCCGTCACCGGTGATCTGCAGTTACTTCCCTCTCCCCAAACCCGGATTACGAACTTCTTTGTTGGTTTATATGTCTGTTGTATGTGTGACTCATTTTGGATGGCATCGCTCACGATTTTATACCCTTGTTTTTTAAAACGGACCATGGACTTTTTGTACAGTTGTATCGCATCACAATAAAGATTATAAAAATACAAATAAAGTTGTTTGGTTCTCTTATGTCAACATTTGTAGCGACGGCAATGTATGTTGTGCGAGAGGCAGATACTGCTGAGTGACGTAAGTGGTACGAAGTCCGGCACTACCAACATGATTTGTGAGTCTCTAGCTATGGCAAAAGATACGCCTTGAAGTGGGACTATCTTTCTAAAATCGAGCGAATAGGCATGTTTAGTAGGACTTCGTATGGACGACTTCGCTGAGCGACGTAACCCATTTACATCCAAATTGGGCACGCTAGAGATTCCATTAGCTAGTCGCACCGCTCGCGATCTCAGCCGTGTGAACCTAGTTTACATGTAAATGGGTTAGGCTGCCCGGCAAAGTCCTCCTTACGAAAACCTACTAAACATGCCTGATGTTTGCCGAACGAAATAATCCCTCGGCAGCACATAATAGGCCATAAAGTGTTCTGGTGCAAACACAAGTGTTTCGTATTCACAATGGACATCTGGCAACGGCGGCATACACAGTATGATAGTGAGCGAAACAATCAAATCCAGTTATAGTAAAAATGATCTGCCAGTCCATCAGAAGATGTTTCCAATCAGTTCATCAGTACATGTACACGGACAGCCTATCAGAAGGTGTACACAGATAGTCCATCAGTAGCTGTACACAGACAGTCCATTAGTAGGTGTACACAGACAGTCCATCAGTAGGTGTACACAGACAGTTCATCAGTAGGTGTACACAGACAGTCCATCAGTAGCTGTACACAGACAGTTCATCAGTAGCTGTACACAGACAGTCCATCAGTAGGTGTACACAGACAGTCCATCAGTAGGTGTACACAGACAGTCCATCAGTAGGTGTACACAGACAGTTCATCAGTAGGTGTACACAGACAGTCCATCAGTAGCTGTACACAGACAGTCCATCAGTAGGTGTACACAGACAGTCCATCAGTAGGTGTACACAGACAGTCCATCAGTAGGTGTACACAGACAGTCCATCAGTAGGTGTATCGGAGTAGGTGAACAGTTGATAGATAACTGTACACACAGACACTCCATCAGAAGGTGCACACACACACACAGAAAGTGTAAAATGAGATATAGAAAAAAAGTTCTATCATTATTTGTTTGTACACACACACACACACACACACACACACACACACACACACACACACACACACACACACACAGAGAAAGTGTAAAATGAGATGTAGAAAAAAGTTCTATTATTATTTGTTTGTACACACACACACACACACATACACACACACACACACACACACACACACACACACACACACACACACACACACACACACACACACACACACACACACACACACACACAGAGAAAGTGTAAAATGAGATGTAGAAAAAGTTCTATTACTATTTGTTTGTACACACACACACACACACACACACACACACACACACACACACACACACACACACAGACAGAGAAAGTGTAAAATGAGATGTAGAAAAAGTTCTATCATTATTTGTTTGTACAAAAAAAAAATCAGAAATGGTTGTGCAGGGAAGTCAAGTAAAATATTTCTAAAAAGAAACCCAGCATGAATTATACATAGAAAGTCCATGAACAGTAATTATAGACATACACAGAAAGTCCATCAAGAGTAATTACATATAAAAAGAAAGTCCAAGTGCAATTAGTCCAGCAAGAATAATTCACACATTCCATATTACCTCCATATTGCACACACACGCAGACACACACACACACACACACACACACACACACACACACACACAAACACAGAGAGAGAGAGAGAGAGAGAGAGAGAGTCCACGTAGGACAGTTCCGAAATATTTGTTCGAAAATTGACGTCAGTTACGCGTCCTCCTCAGTTTCCAGTCATGCACATTCTGTTTCACATGGCAAAACACCATGCGGAATCCTTCTAAACTATGTATAGAGAAAGGTACACATTGTTATCAACATCATTATTTGGGTAGAAGGAAATCTGTAGACTGAGAAACATGCGTAACTGACCGTCCATTTTCGAACAAGTATTGTTGGAATTGCCCCGTACAGTTCTATACAAAAAGTACAGCAAGAATCGTACACATAAAGTCAACCAATGGTAGTACACAGAAAGTCCATCATTAGCTAGATGTACTCAGTACAGTAAGTCAACAAAAGTCACATCACGATTACTCTGTACATCACGTGACAATAGCTTTAAATTTACCTGTCATGAGAATATCAGTTGTAAACTTCAGTAGTTTGTTTCCGATCATTAGTGCCGCAAGACATGGTCATACACAGATTCACAATGTATATCATGTACATAAAACTGTCAGAAATGTTATAGTCAACACGTGTCAATAGAGATACAGAATCCCAATACATGACTGTACAAAGAAGAAGAAACCAACATAACTGTCTACAACAATAACAACATATGACTGTATAAACAAAAGCAGTACAGTCATGACTGTCACGACTGTGTAGTCAATACAGAACCACTGGACTGGAGAGAAAGGTGTGGTGGGGACTCGTGTGTGTGACTGGAGAGAGAGAGAGAGAGAGAGAGAGAGAGAGAGATGTGGTGGTGGTGGCCGGGTCACGGTTCACGACAACTACAATGGGTGACTGACTCAGGGACAACCCCACACGATGACAACAGCCATGATGACAGTCCCTTATTATACACCCACGTTACTGATGACGGTGTGGGATGTCGGCTTAGAAAAAAAAAAAAAAAAGAAACTGGTATTGGTTTTTTTTGTTCTTGTTGTTTTATTAATTTCTTCTTTTCGACTGAGAAATCCCTAGAATCCTGTCTAGAATAACGAAGACGAACTGTGAACGGGAGGAAACATGGCGGCCATTGTTGGTGTAAACTCGTCTGACGGATTCTAATCGCCCGTGTGTAGAACAAAAACCAAGACTTTGTTGTTTATTGTAAACACATGAAGTCAACAGGTTCTGTGTGTGTGTATGTGTGTGTGTGTGTGTGTGTGTGTGTGTGTGTGTGTGTGTGTGTGTGTGTGTGTGTGTGTGTGTGTGAGAGAGAGAGAGAGAGAGAGAGAGAGAGAGAGAGAGAGAGAGAGAGAGAGAGAGAGAGAGAGATGTTGAAACAGCAAAACGACCGACTGCGAGCTGCCTATGAAGAGAGACTAGTAACGCAAAAGGGATTTGACGTCAGAGTTGCAAAGACGTCACAGTTACTTTTACAGAAATGACGTAACATACAAATGTTTTGCTTGTATCACGACAAAAATTGAGCGAAAAGAAACGCGCCCCGAAAAGTGACTTATTTTTGACGTCGTGCATCACTGAGCGACAACAACGACAACGACAACGAAACAAACGTCACGGCGTGAATGTAGCGGTGATGGCGGAACGAACAGAATGAAAATCACGAAGGAAATGGCGACGGACAGTGGAAATATTTACACCCGTTTTAAGCCAGTGACCGTTAGTGGTAGTCGTCGTGGTTGCTGGTGTTGTCGCTGATAGCGGTGATGGCGGAGAGGGCGGGGGAGACGAATAGAGTTTGTTTGAGGAATGAGTTAGGAGGGGTTCGGGAATAAACTGGTGTCGGTGTTGGGTTGTTGTTGTTGGGTGGTGGTTGTCGGTGTCGGTGGTGGTGGTTGTGGTTGTGGTCGGTGGTGGTGGTTGTGGCGTATAGTGTGGGCGTGACGTCATCGTGGCCCGTGTCGTGGTTGTCGTGAGTGTGACTGTCAGTAGAGTCAGGGGGATGGGGGATCATTAGTCACCCATATAAGTTGTGCTGTGCACCGTGACACAGCGTACAGTCGGCCATAGAAATCGTCATGCCCTCCCCGTGTTATTGTGCCCCCCGTCCACACCACAACCTTTCTCTCCAGTCCCTGTACTTTATCATGATCTGTCACTGTCACACAGTCCGGTCCTGTCATCGTCGCCATGTCCTCTACACCACCATCGTCACCCTTCCCAACAACCCTTACCGGGACTCCAGCCTGATGGAGGCCGCGCACCACGCCGTTAGCGGGACGGGTCACGTGACCGGCGTCGTCTCTCATGTCATCATGGAGGTCACCCCACGACAGGACGAAGACGTCGCGGTACTGTAAGGCTGTGGTGCTGCTGCTGGGGTTACCGGCCTGACCTGAAACGTACAACGACAAACGTCAGTGGTGGTGGTGGTGGTGGTGGTGGTGGCGAAGACTATGGTGGTTGTCGCTGTCGTTGTGAAAATGCCGTTATTAGCGAAAACTTTCAGAAACGCGTGTGTTAGATCTAAAATCACACAGATCACTTTAAAGGCAGACAGCCAACAACAAAACAACATCAGCAACATAACCGACAACAACAACACCCGGCACAACACAAACACCTTCAACAGCGATACCCCCTCTCCATGCCACCCACCCACAAACACACAGACATTGTTGATTCAACTCTAGATCTGGTCTTTTATTCAGCTGAATAACAGTGTACACGTTTGTATAATATGTTTTCTCCAGAGGATCCGTCAACCCTAGATCTGGTTTTCTATTCAACTGTACAATTGTGTACAACTGTACACGTTCGTAAAGGGTTCTCTCCCCTATCAAAATTACGCCCCTTGTCCTACACCCCTCCCTGGACACATATACACATAAAGGTGAATAAAGTTGTTATTGTGATTACCGGCTGATGTGGTTATAGCATTGCTGGTGGAGGATGTCGTCGTGGTCGTAGCGGAAGCGTTTCCTTGGCCTGCAAAAATTGAAATGACAATAATCTCTCTCTCTCTCTCTCTCTCTCTCTCACTCTCTCTCTCGCAGGCAGGCAGGTAGGCAGGCAGGCAGGCAGGCACGCACGCACGCACGCACGCACGCACGCACGCACGCACACACACACACACACACACACACACACACACACACACACCTACCGACATGCAACACCTGTGTCAGGATCCTCCCCATCTCCCGGCCGCACGTCTCACAGTCCTCTGTATACCCCTCCTCGTGCCCGGGGCGCTGATGGTGGACGTAGAGAACGGGCGGTCCGTCAGCTGGCAGGGGAGCTGCTGGTGCTGTGTACTTGGGGACACGTCCTGTCTGAATGTGTGTTGACTTCCCCACCTCCCGTACCACACATGGCGGTGACCGGAGTGGTATCGACATCTCGGTCACGTGGTGCTCTAGACATGTGGGTGCGGAGTGGGGTTCCAGCGCGGCGGCCCACAGCCGGACATGACAGTGGGGGTGTAGCGCCTGGTACAGGGCATCCAGACCGTTACTGTTACAGAGAATGGACAAGACGGTTACTGGATGAAATAAACCATGAGAGAGAGAGAGAGAGAGAGAGAGAGAGAGAGAGAGAGAGAGAGAGAGAGAGAGAGAGAGAGAGCAACACCATCATCATCATTATCATCAACAACAACAACGACGACGACGAGAGCAACAACAAGGCAAAAACTTCAACAAAAACAAGAATGACAGACAGTGCCTTAGCCTGACTTTACAACAGTGTTGCTTACACGCCATCATCAATCAATCAAATCTAAGAAACGCGAAAAAGTAAGAACTCATAACGTCTACAGATAGAAATTGACCATCCACTGACACAACAAACCATACAGCGTAGCAGACACTGTGGATAAGATGACAGACAACTAGCAGGTTGAGGCTGCAGACATTACTTGTGTATTTCCATGGTAGGGAGAAACCGTCCGCCGGCACTGACAGGTTCGTGGTCATGCACGTTAGTGACGTCAAACTAAACGACAATGACGTAAATTTTACCTAGCGCGGTTTGGTTGTTATTTTGACGTGAAATTGTCGGGGAGAGGAGAGAGTCTTGTTTCACTGTGTAGAAATGATTCAATGTGTGTGTGTGTGTGTGTGTGTGTGTGTGTGTGTGTGTGTGTGTGTGTGTGTGTGTGTGTGTGTGTGTGTGAGAGAGAGAGAGAGAGAGAGAGAGAGAGAGAGAGAGAGAGAGAGAGAGAGAGAGAGAGAGCAGTTTTCGCCACCCTACTTTAATATTGATTTTGCCGGGATAAAATACGTAAAGAAAGAAAAGCAACACAGGAAAAACAAAACAAAATCAACAACAACACAACAACAACAACAACAACAGAACGAGAAAAAGAATAGGAAAGAGATGCACCTGACGGTCGTTTCAACTGGAATTTCTGAGAGGAAAATGAGGTTTAACGTCCTTTTCCACCACATACGGGTCATATCAAAGACGGGGCAACGATAAAAAAGCCAGCACAAACATTTGGCCCCAGCCGGGATAGCAGGGAGACAAAGGCATGAAACACAAGTACACAACAACCGAACACGTTGACACTGACAAAGTGTGAAACAAACACGGCACTATCAGATACTTGGCAAACAGTGAAACGTGTTGAAAATGTCTGCCGCGCTGTTATATTGAAACGAATTTAGTTATTCGGCAATCTTACACACACACACACACACACACACACACACACACACACACACACACACACACACACACACACACACACACACACACACAAATGAGAAACAACAAAGACATGAAGAAATTTAGGCTACCCTATTCCATACTGATTTTGAGGCTTGCTGTCATGAATTTCAAACTGGGTACATGTAACAGCAAAGCCATAGTACGCGATATGAATGTCGTGTTGTAACTTGAATAGTCTTTTCTATCGGCACTGACTTCTGACTGGTGCTTTTTGTTTGGTCAACCTACACGCAGTAAACAAATGGACATCAAAAGTGCCAAATCGCACAAGCATAAGCCAGAAAATCTTACGATGCCGGCGTCCGGCCGGTACATCATAGTGAAAAATACAGTTCGCTCAAATGTACCAGTAAGCTTCCAAACGTGGGTCAAGTTTCTGTCTTTAGTTTGCAGAAAAAAACGAGAAACAAGAAACAAAGGAACCGATCTCTAGACAGACAGACTATTGGGAAGGAGCAGCAGCGATAACACACACCGAGCTGAAAGGGAATGAACCGTCTTATCATGTGTTTAAAGCAAACAAATAAACAAACACCATACCTATAACCAGACGCCTCATCGGCAATCAGACAAATCTCGTTGTTTGTTGCACTCAATGTGAGGGTCTTCACCAACTTGTCCACATTAGCAGCCAGCTCAGCTCTATACTCATCCAGATGCACCAGATGGAGGCGAACCCGACTGGCGGCTTGTGGGCCGATAACCAGCCGGGCCGTCTCCTCCAGCTGCTGCTTTATGTGATGAGCGGCGGCACGGCTCCTTCTATCTCCGCTGAGGATGTCCACGGTCTTGTTTCGCCGCATCCACTCCACGCCCATGATGACCGCCGTCAGTGTTTTGCCCGTCCCTGGAGGACCGGCGAGGTAGGCAAGGTCAGGCGCCGTGTGTATGAGAGTCAGCTGGTGATGAGAGAGGGTTTTGTATCGAGAAAATGTGTCACACAGAGTGAAGAGTTGGGAACGGGCCGAGGGTGGGTAAGGGGTCGGAGGATGGGGATGGGAATGGGGATAGAGCTGTTGATTTTTAACCTTCGTCGTAGGTCGTGGGTCGAATTGTACTCACACTTTCATTCAAACGACAGTAGATCGGTCAATTTGTTACGATAGATCTCCACGGAACGTCATGACTTTGTCACTGAGGGTGTTGGTGAAGTGCTCATCAAAACTTGTGTGTGATTTTGTTTGTAAATAAACACCAGAAACGTTGTATAATCTTCCCCGTACATCGTAGCCACAAAACGACCCATGCTTTTAGATCAGTAAGGAACTTTGTGCGCCGTACATCGTGGGTGTAAAACCACCCATACGTTTTAAGAAGGAATTTCGAGAGTAGGGTCGGGTAAACATAAGTGTAACCGTAACGCTAATACAGAAGAAAGAAAGAAACGAACAGAACTATCAACAGATATCTGTGAACCAAATGAATATCGCCGCAGATTAAAACTGCGCTTATTATTGTAATGGCGGGCTGCTACGATGATGAGATCAGTCCCGACAAAATAAGGTAAAACGCTTTATTTGACAGAAGTATGACTTGTGTCGCAGTAATTTCTGTACACAACCGCCCGATACACGCCATCACACTAGTGTGCATGTAGGCAATATTTTATTCAGTTCAGTCTAGTTCCTGCTTCAAAAGTGTGTGAGAGCTTGCACCCTTGCTAAATATAAAGCTGAAATGTTTTCACCAAACTGCGACCAGGCTGTTAGGGCCAAGTGTGTAAATAAAAGTTGGCAGCTCAGCCAGCGGGCGATAATTATCAGGCCGGAGCGTGCAGGGTGTGACGGTAAACGTGACCCGGGCAGCATAGCAGCTGTCTTACGCTCGGACCAGGTCTGGAATCACTTAGAGAGATGGGATGCCGGCGCTGGTCAGCGGGATGGGACATTCAAATAAGGGGGTTCAGGTTGGGATTTTATATGACCGATATATTGGTCATAATAGATGGCGCAATGGGGTAGATGGGAAATGATATGTGTGCGCAAAGGGAACGAACAGTTAGGTTGTTAGGAGTGTAGATAGGTACGTATTGGGAGTCTGGGGGTAGTATATAATAATGTTTATAGAAAGGGGTAATCTCCCCTGTGGTTGTAATGGTCAGTCCGAAAGGGCCCTGCACAGGCTGGACTTGACGTCAGGAAGTAGGAATCTCTCTCGAAGTATAAGAGTTAAGGGTTGCACGGATCACGTGGGTAGTGGTAGGTAGGGGGTGTCCATTTTTGGAGAAGGGGGCTGGAACCAGTACAATGCCTGAGTGGTCCGAGGGTTGGCCGGGGAGTTGGGCAGTTGCAGAGCTGGTGAAAGGAGAGTCCTGGTTGTGTATGCTCCTACGTTCTGGTGCTCCTGCTCCTTACTTCTGGAAGTATAATGTTGTGCGTATTATGAGTGTTGCAATAACTTAGTTTAGCTCTTCCCTTGTATTCTATTTACCTTCACCCGTCGCTTCCCACATTGGATGCGGGAGACTGTGGTTGCAATGTCAATGTTTATGTGTATGCAAGCGAGTGGCCAGTCCCCAGTAGCCGTGGGTAATAACATCACCCCCGCACGGTTACAAAACTTTCAGATGCTTCCACTGTCAACAGCAGACTCACTTTCGACACTGTATGGTTTACATGGGGTGGTGGTGGTGGTGGTGGTGGTGTTCCTTTATTTCCACCCGTTTGGCGACTTAAGGTACAATTAGGCCACCATTCCACTGTGAACGGCAACTTAAGCAAATGAACGGTTACCTTGTTCATGAATGGTTACTTACCCCATTTTATGAAGGGCTACTTAATTGTGATATCCTACCTGGTTGTGAAGGGCTGCTTAATTTTTTCCATTGCAACGGCTACTTAACTTGTTAACTGTTACCTGAATGTGAATGGAGACTTAAATAATCCATTACCACGGCAACTTAACGCTTAACTGAATCTGGTACAGTTTGCACAGCAGGCTTCAATATATTGACATGAGTGGCATGTTCTATGAAAGAAAACTGAAGGACCGTGTATGTGTGTCTGTAGCCAGGTGTATTCAAGTTTTTGTAGCACATTTTGTATACTACTGCCTGCATTGTACAGGTAGAGCATCATAATATTGCAGTTTAGAAATTTTGTACAGTTCTCTCTGTAAAGCGCCTTAAGCTATGCATAGGTTAGGATCTCTATAATTGTACATTATTGTTGTAACTGAGGAAATGTTTGTGGATTTGGACTTACTGGTAGAATTGTTATCCAAATGCAATAAATTTGTTAGTTTTTGTTCCACATTTTGTATACTACTGCCTGCATTGTACAGGTAAAGCATCATAATATTGCAGTTTAGAAATTTTGTACAGTTCTCTCTGTGAAGCGCCTTGAGCTATGCATAGGTTAGGATTTCTAGAATTGTACATTATTGTTGTTACTGAGGAAATGTTTGTGGATTTGGACTTAATTGTAGAATTGTTATCCAAGTGCAATAAATTTGTTAGGCAGTCACCTCTCTCTGTGTGTGTGTGTGTGTGTGTGTGTGTGTGTGTGTGTGAGAGAGAGAGAGAGAGAGAGAGAGAGAGAGAGAGCATTATCTGAAATGATAAGAATTTCAGCACAATTGGACACCACTTTATTTCCATAAAAAGGACATTTTTGAAATAACTTTTCAAAAACATTCTGTTCCAGACTGAAGCAATGAATTATCCAAATGTCATAATGCAATTAAGTGTCAATTAAGATCTACCCCTATTTTTCAGCACTGTGGCTGTGGGAAGTTTTCTGACTGGGTGATTGGAGAATATACATGTAAAAGTAAAAGCAAGGATCAGTTGTAGGCGGACGCTCTGGGATGTGTGAGGCATAAACCTAACATGCCAGAACATTCACTCAAAGGCAATGCATGATCAAACTCAAGTGGAACTCTGCTACGCTATAGCGTAACAAAACAGGTCCATGAAGCTTTCTGAGGAAGAACAGGACAAGTTCAAGAGAATCCTTCAAAAAGTTATGATATCTTAGAAAGATTCATGGTCTTAGCTGGTGACCAAAGCTATACAAAAAACGCCCCAAAAAACAAAAACAAAGTACACTCAACCAAAAAAAAAAGCCATGGAACCTCTCCTGAAAGCACATACTAAACTATTCAAGCAAGTTGCAGTTTACCCACTGAAACCACTTATACATCTGGTAAACAGTCATGAGATACATGACCCTGTCTGACAGTCCCCAAGCAAGAACACCACAGAGCACTTCTGTCACCTGGTTGGAAAAGTCAAAGCTTTGTGCACATAAGCATAACTGAACATAAATAAGAACCCAAAAACTATTGTGAAAAATAAGCTACCCTAGACAAAACCAATGTCAAGTCAAGGTAATCATTCTGAACAATGGGTCAATCCCACAGACAGGAGTGTCTTGATTTTGTGCACCAATGGTATGTCAGTGAAATCATTAGTGAGTAACCTCGATTGGGAATTTTGGCATCCAAAAAATACAAAGAAAAAGAGTTTTTGCGATTCTGACAAACTGCTAGCTGTGTGCATGTTTCTTCCAAATGCTGGCTTGTTTGGTTTGACAGACTGTGCCCATTTCAGTTTTTTGGCAATACGTGTTGCTTCATGTTTTTCATATCTGTGGGCCTTGGAAACCACGTGTTTGTCAGATCTAGCGCCTCTCCAAAAACAACCCTTTTCAGAACATTCATAGACTGGGTAACTACGCTTAGGCCTTCCCTTGCTGTCTTTGATAATTGTTTTCTGCCTTAAATGTTGGTATCTCGATGTGTATCAGTATGTGTTCACAATGTCTCTGCAAATTTGTCACAAAACCAGTACAGCCTCCAATAGGACAGTGAAATCTCTTGCTCTGTGGATTTTGTCTTCGTTGCCGTGGGGCCTTCTTGTTCTTGGCAAAAAATGCTGAACCCAGAGGGTGCACAGGTGTAGTTTGGATGACTCCTCCTGTAATTGCAAAAGAAGTACAAAAACACACTTAGTCTTCAAAAAGATCAAATGCAATAAAATCTTGAGGGTGACCTCTTTACTGAAAGACCAAACTCTTTAAGTGAACCTTTTTTAAAAACATGTTTACTCCCTTTTTAGCGATCCCAGGCTATGTACCTTAGCAATGCAATTACATCCAATCAATGCAACCAGAACAATACAATCTGTCTGCCCAACATAGCGTGTTTTTTGTTGTTGTTGTTGTTGTTTTGTTGTTGTTGTTTTTTTGTTTTTTTTTTTGTTTTTTTATCCTGCCACTGAAGCAGCTACATTTCATCTTCAGGGACCCTGGGAGCTAAAAACAAGTCTCCCTTCCTAAGATTCTCCAGATCAATACCCTGGGGGAAGGAGCAAGGTGGAGCTGGGGGGAGGGGGGTATGGGGTGTCTAATCAGCATGTCAACTCTTAGTCACTAGTTTAAGGACTTGAATTTCCACTCCATGAGGTATTTGAGAAAAGCGTAACTGCTGTGGCAGATTTAAGGCCGTCCTTAACCGGGTGAACTTTTGGTGTGCGAACTAGGTTCGAAGAGTACAACGAACAAGATTCGCACACGTTGTTTCTCAACTGACCGAACACTTCTCCGAAAACCCTGGTTCGAAAGGTACACCGAACTAGGTTTGAGGTCTGCACAGCGTGTTGTGGGAACCCTCGCGATCCTTTGACCGATCCTGCACTCTGGTTGCTTGGGGAGAGCTGTTGTGCGCATGTACAAAGTTGAGGAAAATGGCGGACAGCATGGCGGCTATCGACTCAGTTAACATTTCCCTCTCTTGCGCTCTTTTCCTCTTTTCTCCTCTTCCTCGGCTTCCAAGAGTTCACTCAAAACGATAACTGCTGCAAATGCCTCGTCGTCTCGATCTATGATGGCGGCCATTTTCGTCGTTTACGATTGTCTCAACTTCCGAGTCTGCCTTGTTCGGGCGATGACGTATGCATATCATTAACGGTCGGTTAAGAAAGAGAACTAGTCCGGCCGAACCTCTGGAACTACGTACGTGTGCGCGCTCGCCCTGTTCGTATACAATACACAGTTCGCTGAACAAGTTCGCCGGACTGGTGGTTCGCCCGGTCAAGAACGGCCTTAAAAAAAAAAAAATGCTCACACCTCTTATGATATAAAAAACTAGAGAGGCAAAAGCCTCCATGGCTCCCTTGTGACACAGGTCAAGGTCATTCACAAGAGTATGTTTGTAAAGCTATAATCACTACCCATTATCATTTCAAGTAAAGTGTCTCTGGCGCTCTGTGTTCATGGCAATATTACAATTTTCCCTGAAACAGTTTGTATGGCTTTGACCTTTGTACATTGCCACAGTGGCTGTTGAGGAAAGCGTAACTGATGCAGCAGATATTTCTTGGAACTGCCCACCCCATTTATAATGTTTAAAAGATTGGAGAACCAATCCACTGCCAGTAACTGTTAAAACTTACTTTTCATCTTTGGTGTCACTGTCACTGTCTCCTGAACACATCAGGATTCACTGTACTGTATCATCTCACAAGAAAACGTGTACACACCATTTGCCTTATTCCAGCCTTTGATAATTAGAGAGTGTCTCAAAGCTTTCACCAGTGCTACTTTGCGTAATTGTGACATTAACTCTATGCTAACTCTATAGCTTACCTCAGGCTTCCACTCGTCAACACTGCTGTCGTACATTTCACTTTCACTCCAGCTCTGCTACAGGTCTTCACGTCCTGATCATCACTGGAGATTAAAAAAGTTTGTTGGCTTTCATTAGTCAGATGAGCATAACAGTCACATTCTCACAACTCCCTCTTCCCCTCCCTAAGGTGCTCTGCTAAAGTCTCTGTATCCTACACACACAATACTATTGAGACAAAGCCCCCACAAGTGTGAAGCTAGTAGTCAACCGAGGTAAACAGTCAATCTAGCTTCATGCTTGAGTTAATGTGTAGCTCCCATTTGATCCAGATTTGTGGGTGCGCTTCACTTCTTGAAATTCCTCAATGGGAGTGACAAAAAAGAAATCCTTAAAACTCTGCAGTGGGAGTGAGACCACTTCTTTCACCCAGAAAAAATCAGGAGCCCTGCTGCCAGTATGCCCATGGAAACCCATGCCCCGCAAAATCATATACATTCCTGCGACGGTAGCATTATACCAACTGGTAAAATGGTTTTTAAGGTTGACCATGCACCTGGACCCAGGATAACATTTGGGCAGTGAACCGGCACCCGTAGTGAAGTGGTTAGCACTTCGGATCATGGACCGGGAGACCCGGGTTCGAATCCCAACCGAGGCAAGCGGGATTTTTCCTATCTAGGTCGGCTCCTACCAAGAGCGGGTGTGCTATTGGCCCAATGGGGAGGCTGCTGCCACACGGCTGAGTTTCACCCACTTCACGGGTGCGACTTTGGGGGTGCTTCCCTTAGTATGACAGGCCTTATGATGTGGATGATTACACGGCCGGCACCGCAGGTCCCGTAGTTATCGGGCCTGGTTAATGCCAAGATATTTATCACAGGAAGCGTGGAATGCGGCCCTGTCCCGCAGTCCCAAACCACATGTAACTCCATAGCATCATCTTACTATCATCCTCATCTCCATCATCATGCATAATAAAAATTGTCCCTGCTTCAGAGTCCTCCATGGGTTCCACCCATGACCTGGGAGGAACACCACTGGAGCTGGCAGAGTTGGGGCAGCCAAAAAACAAAAACAAAAAAGAAACCCAAAAAGCCCAAACATTTGGGCAGTGACTGTTTCAAGGGTAACCTGTCCCAAAAGTGATGAACTAACAGTTAATGACATGGACAGTTAAAAGTGACATATAAAAACACTTCTCGGCAATACCTCAGACATCAGTGACAATATATATATATGCAATCTGTGCACTCTGTTTGCACAAATAGCCCCCACCCCACCTCCATCCATCTTAATCTGCAGACAAAGAATGTACATTGCCACTGTGGCTGTTGAGAAAAGCGTAACTGATACAGCAGATAGTTCTTGGAACTGCCCACCCCATTTATAATGTTTAAAAGATTGGATAACCAATCCACTGCCAGTAACTACTAAAACTTACGTTTCATCTTTAGTATAACTGTTACTGACTTCTGAAGTACTAGCAGCACATTTCTCCCTCTGAAAAAAAAAAAGGAACAGAAAATTTACCAGTAACAATAACTAACATCACATTGATAATTAAATGCAGAATTCTCCAGATCAAAGTGCACCATCATGCTAAATGAACACAATCAGGACTCACTCTATCCTATCACAAAATGTGAAACTTTACCCAGAGCTATGCCCCCCCAAATTAAAATGAATTCCAAAGAGAAACATAACCAGCCCATCTCTATCCTCTATCCTGAAAAAGGAACAGTGTTTCACCATGCTGCAGGAGTTAAACTAAAAGTAACTGTAACTGGGGGTAAAAAGTTTCATGCTGAAGGGTACCAGTATGTACTAATGTAGGGGGCCAAATTTCTGGTAATGTCTCGGTCTGGGTAAGATTCCACTGGAGAAAAGTAATTCAATGATGCCTCAACTGGGCTCAGGTTCATTGCATTTGTGTGCGCAATTAGCTGTCATCAATCTTCAAACTGAGCCTTCTAGGTTTCCCACCGGGTGGAATCTCTTTGCCTAGTACCCAACTGAGTATCAGACTGTGATTGTAGGCCTAAACAGTTATGGTAGCATCATACACGCAACATGCACACCTTGTGTGAAATCAGAAAAGACAATGCCACTGCCAATCACAACTCACATACACAGAAAAACGCACACTCGCCATGGCCTTATTCCAGCCTTTGATAATTGTGTCTCTAACCTTTCACCAATGTCACTATGTGTAACTGTAAGTATCATGTGTGGTAACTCTATGGCTTACCTCAAGCTTCCACTCATCACCACTGCTGTCGTACATTTCACTTTCATAGCCTCCAGCTCTGCGTCTACAGGTCTTCACGTCCTGACCATCACTGAAAAAAAAAACCCAAAAAAACCAACACATGTTTGTTGCCAGTCTGGAATGAGTTACAAGCTTGACCAAGTCATTACATTTTATTTATTGTTGCCAAGGGAAAATATGGCAGGACTAAAAAAGAATGTGGAGCTGACTATAACCTTGATTCAGTCATTTTCAGGATGCTTTCAAGAATTTTGGGTTTTTTTGTTTTGTTTTTTATTTCGTCTCACCAGTAGTAGCAGTCCATGGCATGAGCTCACTGAAAAATTGTAGAGAGAATGGCAAGCGAATCAGAAGCATAGAACTTAGATGGGCACTCACCTTTCACCGATCCCACTGTGCCTTCGTCCTCGCCCACGAAAACGTCTTCGACCACGACTTCTCAGGATGGCGGCCTTCGTCCTCGCCCATCAGTGAAAACATCCTCGCCCATGAAAACGTCCTCGACCACGACTTCTGATGGCGAAGTTAGATAAAATTTCAGCGTCGCGGAAACCGTCGATAAACTGCAACCTGGCGCATGCGCACCCTTGAGTCCAATGTACTCTTACGACCGCAAAATGTCAAATAGAGCACGTTACCTCTTTATTCCCCCACATAGCTTCATATAAATCGACTGTTTCACAATCCCGTTACATAAGGATAATATTCTTGGGCAGAAGATAACACTAACGTCTCTTTGTCAACGTTGTTTCCAGACAGTTCAGTCACCGAAACGATTTTCCTTTGCCATGGTTACTGATGGTGGAGGTGGGACTGATGGTGGAGGTGGGAATGATGGTGGTGGTGGGAATGATGGTGGTGGTGGGAATGATGGTGGTGGTGGGAATGATGGTGGAGGTGGGAATGATGGTGGTGGTGGGAATGATGGTGGTGGTGGGAATGATGGTGGTGGTGGGAATGATGGTGGAGGTGGGAATGATGGTGAATTGGGACTTAAGTGGGTGAAACAGATTAAAATTTTGGGTATATACTTTAGCGGCAACTGCTGTGCTTCCGAAATTCCGAAATCGGAAGGAACGAATTATAAAAATTAAGCAGATTATTTCAAGCTGGGAAAAAAAGGAACTTGGAAATATTAGCAAAATTATGTATTATCAAAAGCTCTCTCATATCTCAGTTGATACATGTAATGCAAGCAATACGTATTCCTGACGGCGCTTTGAAAGAAATAAATACTATCTTATTCCTATGCAGAAAAAAGAACTGTAACAAAAAACATCTGAAAAAGTTAAAAGAGTGGTAATAAACAGCGAACCAGAAAAGGGAGGTATAAAGATGATCGACATGTGCATCATGCAAGAATCGTTTCTCTGCAATTGTATGATAAAACTCTTCAACACAAATCCAGACGCTACATGGACACAGATTCCGAATATATGGTCGAGCAATTTTGGGTAAAATTTAGCGTGTTTTAATAATCCAACTGAGTACTCCAGATTTAAAGGGCCTGAGTTTGTGAAATCAACTTTCTGGTCCTCAGTAATACGAACCTGGCTAACGCACAACACAACTCCAAAGACAAGTATTTAATATGATGTGCATATGGAACAATGATCGTATACTGCATCAATTGAAACCTATTTACTTTAGAAGGTGGGCCAAGAAAGGTATTACCTATGTAAATGACTTACTACTGGCAGATGGAATGATGTCTCTGTTACAAATTGAACAGCTAATTGGTCCATGGCTAGCTTATGTTTAGAATATATAGTAGTATCTTCCGCAGTTACAAAGTTCTTAAAAGAAAACCCAGACTGTGTACACATGCAAACAGAAGGCAATTGGCTCTTTGTCTCAATGGAGAAAAGATTACCTCAGCCAAAAATATTCGTAAACAGATTGTACAGAAACGTTACAGCCCAGCTTATGTTATTCACTTTTGTCGTTACAAGTTTAATATCGATATTAGCCAAGCCCACTGGAAACTCGCATATCAGACTACAAAAGAAACACGAGTACGTGAGTTACAATGGAAAATTTTACACAATACTTCTCCTACTAATATCCTCCTGTATAAAATAGGAATAACCGAAAGTAAAAACTGTCCATTTTGTCCACACCAGCTTGGCTATGTTGAGCATTTTCTGTTTAAATGTAAGCGTGTGAAGGCATTATGGAAACAGATTGAAAATATTATTAATTGTAAATATGGTCATTGTATTGTTTTGAATGCTAGCATGCTGTACATGTACTATTTGGTATAACGGACAAGGGCGGCATCTCTAAGGAGAGATGTCAGTTTCTTAATCATGTAATTTTAACTGGCAAAATGTGTATAAGTAAATACAGATACGGCACACCTACAAACATTATAAGCATGTTCGATAAGGAAACTCAGTTAAGACATCTGTCCAATTACAAAAGCATTAATTCAAAACAGTGTGGAACCAATGAAGAGAGGCCGATCAGCCAAAAAATAAATAAATAAATAAATAAATAAATAAATAAAAAGGTTTTGAGCGGCCTGCATGCAACTGAGGTTAAAAAAAAGCTTGTAATATAAAGAATTACCTGACAGTGGTAGAGAGCCACTGCTGACAGCTGGTAATATGAAGAATTACCTGGCAGGGGTAGAGAACCACTGCTGACAGCGAGTAATGTAGACTAAAGAATCACCTGATACGGTAATAAAGCAACTTCTGATATCCGGTCGCCGACCTCGGAGATAAACTGTCCCGCTGTCCGTATATCGCTTACCACCAGCCGGGGCTCCCTCTTACAGAAGATCTTCACTACAGTCGCAGGGCCCGCAAATCTGTTGACAATTCAATGCAGGTGACACAGAGTACACTAGAGATATTACGAACTCAGAACTGTATACAACAGTGCTAGGTAAAACTGACATTGACAATAGTAGGAATTCGTAGGACGGACTTCGCTGAACAGCGTAATCCATTTCCATGTAAATTAGGCAGAGGCCGTGAGCGGATTTAGCGATTAGCTAATGGTCCCCCTAACGTGCCTAATTTACATGTAAATGGGTTACGCTGCTCAGTGAAGTCCTCCTTACGAAGTCCTACTAATCCAGGCTAATCACGCCCCATACTTGTGGGAACCTACCTGGCCACAAGCTCCTCGTATAAACTGTCGGTCATGGCGGGGTCAGGTTCGGTCCCTGCTACACACTGTGTCCACCACTTCCCCAGACTTTGTATGACGTCAGCAGTCACCTTGTATGGAGTGTCACGATCAGACATCTGGTCCGAGCAGAGACAGTAGTGAACCGGGTCCGCGGTGTGTGGCAAGCCAAACTCTGTACACAGGGCCTGTTACATTAATGGAGACAGTGAGCGGGTTGTCCAGTTCGACATACCACCGTATACCACCGCGCGCTCCCCCCCCCCCCCCCCCCCCCACACACACACAATGAGCTTAGAGCCTCTGAATCCTCCCCCCCCCCCCCACCCCTCCACTGATTGCTGATTTTTTGAGCAACTGCCCCCCCCCCCTCCACCGCCAGCAACAACGACAACTACAAAAGACATACACTGGCAAATGCATGGTCAGCAAGCACGTAGGCTAGCGTCAGGACAACAGATTTTTCAGTTGCCACGACAACATGCTACGTCCGCGTCACTCAGCTTGACACATTCAGAATTGATTTCACTCACTTCTCTGACGTCAGGATCCTTTGCCAGAGCTGCCTGAAGAATAGTGCTGGAGATGTAGGGAAGAATCAATGTGGTCTGAATTCTGGGACTGGGCTGAAGATCACTGACCATGTATCTCAAAACAGCTTCTGACCTTTTCAGCTGACCTTTTCTGGACGTCTGCTTGCCAGGTGTCGACTTTTTGGACATTTTCAGCATTTTCCTCAAAATTTTCAGTACGTCGTTTTCTATCTGTGGATCAGTCAGTCCTTGTTCCTTGGCCCTGATCCCCACGGATTTGATTTCCCCCACAATCAGCCCCATCTTTTTGTGGATTATGAGAACATCGAAGTCCCCCTCATACAGGTCACTCAGGTCACGTGGTCGTGGAAATTGACTGGCCGCCGCAGCGTAACACGGCTGATTGAGGTAATCGCCAAACTGGAGCTGAGACAAGACAAACATGACGTCATTGTTGCTCGTGGCCATTTCTCTCAGACAAAACAAGACGTGCTGCTGTGCGGTATCGTCACGAACGTCAGTCTCTAGCAGATATGGTGCAGGTGAACCTGAAGGCGGTACCTTTACAGGAGACTGTGGGACGTTGACATTCACCCCAGCTACCACCTGTGTCTCGTGCTTCACGCGGTGCATGTAGACGTGCGGCAGGAAGTGTGTCCGCTGTAACAGGTCTGGATACCACTCTCTTACACATTGACGCCATGACACTGGAGTCGGAGACTGAAAACGGCAAACAGTGAACAAGTTAATTAATTAGTTTGATTATTAATTGTGAGGGATCGTGAATGAGAAATTCATTGTGACTCTCGTGTGTAAAGATAGTCCGTCGACTGTCTGCTGTATTCCTGTCTGTGGCTTTAACAGTTTTCTATATTATGACAAATAATAGAAACATCAAACTATGGTATTTGGTGACAAGACCTTACCAAAAATAGTATCCGAGTCATTTCTGCTCGGGATCATAATGAAAGTTTCAAATGCTAATGGTTTTGTTGAATATCGTCATTTCCTTAGAAGCCAGAAATACCAGACAAGCCAAACTTGGCAAGGATAGTTGATCCTTTATACACATTGGAGTGATCTTCCCCAATGGCCCAGGCAGCAGGATTATGGCAACATTTCTGGAAACCGAGCTTTTGCTAAACACTTAGTGTTCTCTCAGCAGTCATTACTACCACCCACACCAAACTCAGTATAGTTATATTTGGTTTAAAGAGACTCCAAAAAGGCGACTTTAAACGACATTGCACAAAGAGAAAGGTCAAACAAGGATCTGGGTGAATGTTTAACAAAAATGTGGTTTGGTCAGCCTTTGGCGTTTACTCACAAATCAAACTGACTACATACACTACACTGAGAATTGTGTGGTTGGTAGTAAAATTACTATAATGTCCTAGTTTTCTTTTGTGTGAAACAAACCTGAGCTACTGACGGCTGCTGGCCGTGTTGGGGTGTTGCCTGGGAGACGACTTGGTGTGAACCTTGACCTCCTCGTGAAGCTGAAGATTGGGGATGAAGTGAGGCAGGTTGAGAGCTGGATGTTGTAGACAGGGGACAAGTGGTAGTGACGGCCACGGCTTGTCTTGCTGTGTGAGGAGCATGTGAAGTGGGCGGTTGCTGACCTTGACTCTGTAGTGGAGCTGAGGGTGGGATGTTGGACATACTGTAGGGACATTTTGCTGCAGCATGACCGTCCCCACCACAGCGATGACACTGGAAGTTGGGGCACTTTCTAACGTGTCTTGCAGTATGGTCGCACCATTCACAGTTAGGGCATTGAACATACGGACAGTCTGATGCAGTATGGCCGACCTGACCACAGCCATCACACCGGATACTGGGACAGTTTGGTACGGTATGGCCGGTCTGACCACAACGACGACATTGAGCTTTGGGACATAGTGGTGCAATATGGCCGGTCTGACCACAGTGAGGACATGGAGTATTGGGACATAGTGGTGCATGAAGACCGGTCTGACCACAGTGACGACATGGAGCATTGGGACAAAATAGTGCATGAAGACCGGTCCGACCACAGTGACGACACAAACCCGGCTTGCTTGTTGAATTTCCCATTTCCTGTTTTTAGCACAGACATTTAGACACCCCTGGTGGGTCTGAAAATAAATGAAAAATAAATGTTTACAATTGCAGACAGAGGTTGTGTTCTATAGATACAGGTTTTAGTTACAGCTTATTTTATCAGATTGTTTTACACACGTGTACATGTTATACTTTTCTGCAACTTTTCTTTTCAACATTGTGAACAACGAAAGTAAGACGTTAGTTTATAGCAAGCACAACACTTCACTTGCTCGGCCTGTACAGGTCTGTATCTGTTGTCAACAGGATCAACACGTGGCTGGACATGGTTAGAATTCTACATTCCTTTCTGATTTGCACTTTGGTCACTACCTGTAAGAGCGTAAAATAATGTACAATCATGTACTGCAATATTCGACAAAACGCCAACAGTTGATTGGCAACTGGTGTAATCTGTTAATCTGTAAAGACTGATGTCGTGAACAGAACAAACAAATTAAGATAAAACAAAGAAGAACAAAGAACAAAACACACGTGGAAAATTGGCCAATGCAAAAATGTAATTAAAAAAGGAAAAAAAATATAGAAATACGGGTCGCCTTTTGCACTTTACATAAGGTCGGTAATATTGACAGGGTGACGCAGATAAATGCATTACCGTGAACGGGAATTTCCGAAAATTCGTAAGAACGGACAACATGGTGTCAAGGTGGGGCGGACATGCTGGGCTCAACTCATTGCTGGCCAATCTCACAAACAAAACTCTAGCACTAAGACCGCTTGCTGAAATCATATATGATAGTTTGGGTTATACCTGTCATATGACCTGAAAACAAGCACACGTGTAGTGGGTGAACAGTGACCTAGAAATATTAATCTGTTCAGACACTTGATGTGAGTGAGAAAGGGGGCGTGTTTCACTTGACTGCCAAGGTCAGGCTACACGCCAAATACAGAATACGGTCATCTGTATTATTATCTGAGTATGATGGGGCGTTCTTAGACAGATAAGATTTCTCTGATTTATTGGCGTTGTACTGACCTGGCAATAAATGCTGTAAGAATACATAAACAAAGTTCATTGTGGACGTGAACATCGCTCACAGCCGGAGGCAGCAGCCCTTCTCCTCATCTCCGCAAATTTTAGCTTATTTCTGCTAATTTGTGCCGACGGAGAGAAGGATAGAGGCAATATGCTAATTGCCTAGGTGCAGCTCCTACCCGTAACGGAGGACGAGTGGGTGGGTGATTGACGGTTTAACGTCCTTTTCCACGACACACGGGTGATATCAAAGACGGGGCAACGATGAAAAAGCCAGTACAAATATTTGGCCCCAGCCGGGATACGACCCGAGCATTAGAAGTCCAACGCTCTACCTTTCGGCCACCCCGGCTCCCCGTAACGGAGGACGGAGTAATATATTTCAGTCCCCGTCCCGAAAAACACGAAAAATTGGACCGGAAACGACATGTTGCGTTTTGCACAGAGCAGTCAAACCAGTCAGCAAACATGGTCAGGCACAAGCGAGAGAAGGCGATGCACCGGTCACTGACTGATTCGTGTGACAACGATACCTCTACTGTTGGCAACGACTCAGCTTGTGTTTCTACAGTGTCAGCAGCAAAACAAACTACCAAAAGGCGAGACAGGAGGGGGGCGCAAGCGGTTCTATTACCATACGAGACCACTTCCCTGTAACTGATCGAGAAGAGACTTCAACAATGGCGGACAAGGGAAGAGACAATGAGGCGGTTGGTGGCAGTGTTTCCGTCAGTGGTGCAGGACAGTGTCAAAGTGCGGTGAGTTTTAATGCAGACTTACTGAAAGGAATCCGTGCTCTGTCGTAGAACATTAGTGACGCAAGAGTTTGATCGTCTGAATAACACGGTAGAAGAAATGCGTGGGCATATCTTTGAACTGCGACAGGAAAATGACCAGTTTAAAGAAGGACATTGTGGTATGCAAGAAGACGAAGACGGAGTTGACACGAATTGCCTCAGAGGAAAAGCGGCGCTCCGCGCTTGCTGGCCTGAATGTGAACAAGAGGATCCCGATGTTCAAAGTGACAACTTCAACAGGTCGCGCACGAAGGTGGCGGTGGTTGGAAGTTAGCGCGAGTGAGCTGGGGTTGTACATAAAATAAATGATGTGGAGCGGGTAGTTCGGTTCTGCTGTGCGGCGGTATGTTGTGATGCCGATGTGGGATGTAGAATCAAGACTAAGTCATACTTATAGTCAATGAGGAAAAGAAAATGGAAAGAACCAATGTAGGGTGAAGACACAAAAGTAATGTGAGGACTTGCTGTAACAGTGTATAATTTATAACACGTGCTGTAACAGTGTATATAACACGTGCTGTAACAGTGTATAATTTATAACACGTGCTGTAACAGTGTACATAACACGTGCTGTAACAGTGTATATAACACGTGCTGTAACAGTGTATATAACACTTGCTGTAACAGTGTACATAACACGTGCTGTAACAGTGTATAATTTATAACACGTGCTGTAACAGTGTACATAACACGTGCTGTAACAGTGTATATAACACGTGCTGTAACAGTGTATATAACACGTGCTGTAACAGTGTATATAACACGTGCTGTAACAGTGTATATAACACGTGCTGTAACAGTGTATAATTTATAACACGTGCTGTAACAGTGTACATAACACGTGCTGTAACAGTGTATATAACACGTGCTGTAACAGTGTATATAACACGTGCTGTAACAGTGTATATAACACGTGCTGTAACAGTGTATAATTTATAACACGTGCTGTAACAGTGTACATAACACGTGCTGTAACAGTGTATATAACACGTGCTGTAACAGTGTATATAACACGTGCTGTAACAGTGTACATAACACGTGCTGTAACAGTGTATATAACACGTGCTGTAACAGTGTATATAACACTTGCTGTAACAGTGTACATAACACGTGCTGTAACAGTGTATAATTTATAACACGTGCTGTAACAGTGTACATAACACGTGCTGTAACAGTGTATATAACACGTGCTGTAACAGTGTATATAACACGTGCTGTAACAGTGTATATAACACGTGCTGTAACAGTGTATATAACACGTGCTGTAACAGTGTATAATTTATAACACGTGCTGTAACAGTGTACATAACACGTGCTGTAACAGTGTACATAACACGTGCTACTCATTTTGGTGTAAACAGCGAACAAGACGAGAAGTGTACGAAATGTCAGTGAAATTTTCTTTTTAACTCAATTCTTACCAAGTACGTTTGTGGTTGTGTACCAGTGCACTCGCTGCAAATAATTATTATGATTAATTTACATCAACATTCATCTCAATTTGGTTTGGTGGGCGTGGTGCACGCTGATAATAATAATAATGACAGTAATAATTGTATAGGCGCTTTACCCAATTTCATGACTCGGCTCAAAGCACCGCGAACTGTACCCAACACATACGCTCACATGAATCACACGCATTCTCTCACACACTTGACATAAACACATTACAGTCACGTGGTGCGAAGGGTCAGCGCAGCTATTTAAATTTCGGAATTTGGAATTGCATTATTTTTTATATGCTGTGGGCTGAACATTTCCAAAGCAGAGGGGGGAGGAAGCCGGAGTACCCGGAGAGAACCCCCGACGATCGGCCCGAGTCAACGGTGCCACATACGAGAAGAAAAAAAGTCTTTGCCCCGAGTGGGACTTGAACCCCTGACCTCTCGCATTGGTGACAAGTCTCTTAACCACTAGACCACCGACTGGTGTTTGCTGCTGTGTGAGCCGCCAAGGAACCGTTAGTCTTGCCTGATTGTCGCATACAGGGGCCACAACCGGAAAACAGTCAAAAACGTCGGATACTCTCGCGCAGTACGAAGTGTGTTAACAATATTGACACGCTAGTATTTTGTCCGGGGTAAAAAAAGTAAAGGCTGTTGTATCTCCTACAAACGATATGTTATAACCGTTGTCAGAAATTAGACGTTGTGCAGTAGCAAAATTTATCAATACCGTCTAAACCAGACAGACACCCCCCTCCCCTTTCCCCCCTCCCCCTTCTTTCCCCGCAGTCCTCCCTCCCAGTCCCCAGACAGCCTTTAAGGCCAAGGTTAAAAGATAATCCGAATGAGAAGGAGATCAGGCGAGAAATAATCTTGATGAAAAAATAGATAATTATGATTTGGTCGTGAGTCTAGGTTGAATTTAAACCAAGCACACACACACACACACACACACACACACACACACACACACACACACACACACACACACACAAGTCACGTGACATAGAGGCACTGAGTCAGACAGCTGAAGTAGGGGATGGAGACAGTGTCGATTACAGTTGTTGCTACACACGGGATGACATCAGACAGCGGTTAACTTTTGTTTCGTACGAGATAAAATAGTGTTCAATTTTTCACCCCAGATAAAGCGCGAACGTGTCAAGTACCTAAATCAAGGTGAATCCACAGTGCAAATCATTCTACATACATTCTACATATCATTATACATATCATCATCCATATCATTCTACATACATTCTACATATATTCTACATATCATTCTACATAATTATCATTCTACATATCATTCTACATAATTATCATTCTACATATCATTCTACATAATTATCATTCTACATATCATTCTACATATCTACATATCAATCTACATACATTCTACATATCATTATACATATCATTCTACATACACTGTCTATGGCGCTGATCGAGAAGCTTCATAATGTCGGGCGGGCTAAACAACAACAACAACAACAACAACAAAACTCCCTAGCTCGTGAGAGAGGGACACAGAGTCTATCAGGAATAAGTCTCGCGTCAACATCCCCCGAATGTGCGCATCATCTCAGAAATTTATGTGATCTGTCCACCCTATTGGCTGAGAATGTCTGTGTGTGTGTGTGTGTGTGTGTGTGTGTGTGTGTGTGTGTGTGTGTGTGTGTGTGTGTGTGTGTGTGTGATGTTGTTGTTGTTGTTGTTGTTACCATTTTAGACCTGTCCACCCAATGTTATGAAACTTCACACTAGCGTCACTGTCATAAACAGTATCTGTGTCTGCGCTGTAGATAGTGTATTTATACATTCATTATCCACTGGGCATGATGAAACTTCTCGATCAGTGTTATAGACAGATAGTGCATGTATCGATCTGTACTGTAGACAGATAACCTTCATGTATCGATATGTATTATAGGCAGAGAGTGCATGTATCGATCTGTATTATAGACAGATAACTTGCATGTATCGATCTGTACTGTAGACAACGTATTTTCTAGTTATTTGTTTGAACATTGTCCACTGGACACGGGGAAAGCTTCTCGATCAATGTTACAGACAAGTAGTGCATGTCTCTACACTGTAAACAACGTAGACATGCTGAGTTTATCGCAGTCAGATAATTATATTATACGTACTTATTGATGTGGATCCGATGCTACTGTGAGTGATTTCGGAATCCACATGAATAAGGACGTATATCTGGCTAGGAGAATCTTAGAATACCCACCACCCCCATCCCCCACCCCCCACCAACACCCCCCTCCCAGTCAGTGCATGTATCTGCACTATAGATTCATGTCACCTGACACTTGACATGTTCTCGCTTTATCGGGGTTGAAAATGTGACGACTGTTTTATCTCCTACAATCCAACTATAACCCATGTCCGATATTAAACCTTGTGTAGCAGCAAGTGTAATGGACGCTGTCTGAATCATGTGAACCAATCTCCACCCGCTACTTCAGCAGCCGCACTCGGTGTCCCCTTGTCACGTGACGGGTTGATAATGTGAATTTTGAAATTTTGATTACTATTGTCATTGTTTTTTTTGCCAGATGAGTTCACCCAGTGTTATGAAAGTTCTCCATTAGCGCCATACTCAATGACAAAAGAAAGCGTGTGTTTGTTTGTTTGTCTGTCTGTCTGTTTGTTTGTGTTTCTTCATTTCTTTTTATGTGCACGTGGCATGATGAGACTTTTCTATTACCCTCATATTCATAGACATTGTATGTAACTCCACAGCAGACAGTGGTTTATTTTATTTTATTTTATTTTTGTTCCCCCCCCCCCCCCCCCCCCCCAAGATGTCAACTGAGCTTGACGATACTTCTCGAACAGCGTCATAGACAGTGTACTATGTATCTGACTGTGGACGTGCACACTTGACACGTTCGCACGCTACCTGGGGTGAAACAGTCCGACCTGTTTTAAACCAGATATAACCGTTATCCGATATCAAACCTTGTGCAGCAGCAAGAACAGTCAACACGGTCTGGACCAATTCGCCACCCGATCCTATCCCCCCCCCCCTCACCCCTTCACCCCTCACCCAACAGCGCCCCCTTTTCCCCTGTGTATGTTACACCCTACTCTTCAAGCACTGATTATCTGCCGCGGTTAAGGTTCGTCAGACAGGAGACTGTAAGGATGGACAACCCACCTGTCGACAAGCGTGAAGTAGTTTAAAGTTACATTTGTTGTTATGTTTTCGGAAAGTCCGGTCGCTCACGCACACATATGCGCACGTACAGACACGTAAACATACAGACAGGAAAATATGTGCAATTCTGCATATTTGCGAAGTGTGTGTGTGTGTGTGTGTGTGTGTGTGTGTGTGTGTGTGTGTGTGTGTGTGTTACTTGTGAACAACAACTAGGGTTCCGTTTACGCATTTCTCTGAATATTTCGTGAAAAGGGAGACAATTAAAAGAAAGGAAACTAAACTTAATATATAAATAATCGTATCTAATGTCACCACGACCTTGATGTCTACTTGTGATGAACAACTCGTTATCAAGCTGTTGGTGTCAGCAGCAAAACTATCCTATTGTGGTGAACTATCGTCCCTTACTACTAGTGATCTACCTTGTGCAGAAACGTCCATTTGTTGTAACATATAAATTATATTGAGTATTGATGTCAAACACTGGAAAAAAGATTCCGAGACCTAAGCGAGTGTTGAGTTCTCCCGTTTGGTAAGACGTTTGTTCTGGCCTAAAAATAAAAAAAAATAAAAATAAAAAAGCTGCTGAAAAAGAACTTGCTGCTGAATCAGGACAGTATCAGTATGCAATCTCATCGACTATAATTCGCTATACTACAGTTGTGTATACATTTTAAGCTGAGTGAGCAAAACGCGCCCTACCCAAATGGCATCTTGACGTGTCAAATCATGCAGGGCAGATTTCTTTTTTGTGGTCAAGACTGTGGAGACGATGACGACTACAGGTCAACAGGTTCAGTACTGTCTGCATGCTACGTCTGTAGGTCTGATGTGTTACATCTGTATCATGATTAGTAAAACTTTTACATTATTTTGTTTTTATTTCTTTTATTTTATCATCATCATTTTGATATTTTTCTCCTGGTAGCACATTTCCGTTACTCGTCTGGAAGCTAATGAAAAATGGCGTTACCAGCCCCAACACTGTTGTTTGTGATGAAGCAGTGGCCTGGTGTACAGTCCGTTACAGTTTTGACCAATGGTGTTTCCTGTTCTATTTATCATGAACGATCTTGGAAAGGCCCCATTTTGTTGATGGTGATTGTTTCACATTCAAACTTTTCGTGAGGAAATCTGAACGTAAGCCATTCTACAGGTACCCGTGTGTGTGTGTGTGTGTGTGTGTGTGTGTGTGTGTGTGTGTGTGTGTGTGTGTGTGTGTGTGTGTGTGTGTGTGTGTGTGTGTGAGTGAGAGAGAGAGAGAGAGAGAGAGAGAGAGAGAGAGGGATCAGTGATCTACAAATATCGGATGACACTCACGTATTCTGTGAGAAGCTTGATCACATAATGTTTAGTTCTGGACAAGGGAATATCTCACAGGAAGATCAATGTCAAAGGTACTTGATATGTGAGTTTGGAGTCTCTTTCGTTTGGGGTTTTCTTTTTCTTTTTGAATTTTTTTTCCTTTTCTTTTTGTTCGTTGATTTGTTTGTGTGTGTATGCGTGCGTGCATGCGCGTGTGTGCGTGCGTGCGTACGTGTGTGTGTGTGTGTGTGTGTGTGTGTGTGTGTGTGTGTGTGTGTGTGTGTGTTTTCAAGAAGCATTTCGTACTTTTTCGCAGTCAAATTCATGCACAGTATAAACTTCTCAATGCATTTGGTTGAAACTTTCCCTCTATTGGTTTATCCACCAGCTCATGCAGACTTGCATCCTAATATAAAACATTCAGACATTAGAAAGATAAATTAAACTACGTACCGGTATTTGTTGTCAGGTGATCGCAGCCGGAGGAAAAGGAACTATTGAGCACTAATTGTCTTTGGTATGAACACAGCACTACAGCTGCATGTAACTGTTCATTCTCACTGAAAAGCCGCCAAGGAAATGAAGCTACATTTAAGCAACAACACCAGTCTTTGTATCACAGTCCTACAGGTGTATATAACTGTTCATTCTCTCACTAGATCAGCCATGAAAATGTAGTGGACGGGTCATGGGTCACAGGAATCAATGCCCATTCGTCCAGTGTTGGATAAACACCGAATGACGCATCAATAGTTTACATATCATAGGCTATACTCTGGTGTTTTGGTGGTAGACCACGTGACCTAATGTATGTACCGTTAAAGACAGCCAGGGTGGAGATGCAGTCACGTGACCGGCAGATATCGCTAGACCACGTCACCAGGCCGCTGTGAGCGCGAGGGTGACAGGCGTGTGGGTTGATGCAGTTAGTCAGGATATGAATATGCATGTCGTGACGTCACGTGCGGGAAGAACGCGACTTCGGCTTACGTGTGATTGATTTGTTGTTGTTGTTGTTGTTGTTGTAGTTTGTGTTTTCGGCAAGTTCCTACGATGTTCACAGGTTTTTTGTTGTTGTTTTTTTCGGTGACTCACTGTCGTTAAAAACTCCACATTGGTTTTAATTCTACTCCTGGTAAAGCTAGCGGAGGTGTAGTGGTTACAGTGCTGCCTCCCCCCCCCCCCCCCTAGGTTTACAGCCACGTCACTCGCGTATAATTATAAATAATATTATATGCACATGTTAGAAGGGGAGGTCCCAGACATGGCTACAACGCTAGAACTCCGTCAGTAAGGACGCTTTGAAAACAATCAAAGTCTTTCAAAATATTGATTTATTTTATAAGTTTATAAACAAGAGTTTTCTGTGACTCAGCAGATTACGCCTTATTCCCTTCAAAAGTGATCAACAACAACAACAACAACACACACACACACACACACACACACACACACACACACACACAGAGAGATTAAAAAACGGTTCTAAGAACACAGATTTACTTCACACAAATACGTTTCTTCACTGTTGACAGCATTGCTGTATGATATAGGCGCGTGTCAAAAGCCGTGTCCGGTACACATGTACCAATGTAATATGAGTGACTCTCTTAACACAGCAGACCATACACCCCCCCCCCCCCCCCTGCCATCCCTGAAACAACACGTGATAGAAGATTGCTAGACCTATAGCTGAAAGTAGGTCAGTCAATCATTTGAGTGCTGTGGAAGGGTATCCAACTAACAAAGGAAGCGTTATATGTAAATTTACTGTATCGTTGTCGCCAGCATCACTAAGCTGGTTTGTTAACAGTGCACCAGACACCACCACATACAAACCACATCATCTAGATGACATCTCAGCGTATTAGCGTACTTTTTTTTACATGACCACTGGACATAACAAAACCTCGATCAGTGTTATAGTGCACGTATCTGCACTATAGATTCATGTCACTCTGACACTTGACATGTTAACACTTTATCGGGGTTGAAAAAGTGACGACTGTTTTATCTCCTACAATCCAACTATATCCCATGTCCGATATTACACCTTGTGTAGCAGCAAGTGTAATGGACGCTGTCTGAATCATGTGAACCAATCTCCACCCGTTACTTCAACAGCCGCACTCGGTGTCCCCATGTCACGGGACTGATAATGTGGCTTTTGAATTTTTTGATAACTGTTACCTTTGTTCTTTTCTAGACGCGTCCTCCCAGTGGTATGAAACTTCTCTATCAGGGTCATACTCCTTGACACTGCATATGACTGCACAGTAGATAGTGTCTGTTTGGTTGTTTGGTGTTTTTTTCTCTCTTCATTTTATTTCCTGTGCACTTGCCATGATGATTTTTTTCTATTCCCTTCATACTATAACAATGTATGTAACTGCGCTGCAGGCAGAGTGGTTTATTTTGTTGGTGGTGGTGGTGTTTTTTTCCCTGTTAACTGAGCGTGATGGACAGCGCCGTAGTAGTGTATGTATTTCAAAGTGTGATAGACATATTTCTCCACCGGAAAGAAAAACTGTACTGTGCATTGATAGATTGTCGTAAGGCTTTCGATTCAGTATGGCGAATAGGTCTTTGGCGAAAGCTATTGGCCCACCAAGTAAATGGCAAATTTCTGAAACTTATCATTAATATGTATGAGCAGATTAAATCGTGTATCTTCAAGAATGGAGAGAAGTCAGAATTTTTTAGTAGTTTCCGTGGTGTCCGACGAATTAGAATTTTGTCAAGAGCAGTACATTTCGCGGCTCCCGGATCCATATGTCTTTCCAATGATGAAATTTCGCTGCAGTAATCACAAACTCCCAACAGAGCGAAGACGAAAAAGGGGCATACAAACAGATGAGCGACTTTGCACTTATTGCAGCATGGGTGTGGTAGGAGATGAGTATCATTTAATTACTGACTGTCCTGCAAACACAGAATCCCGTGAAAGACACATACCTTTCAAATTCCGCAGAGTTAAATCAATGTTTAGATCTCCTATTAGTTAAGATCTCCTATTCTTACCTGGCAGGAAAGTCACACTTAGTTTTGCTAAATTTCTGAAAGAATGCAAAGTTGTGTAGAACAAAGTTTTCATTGCTTAACGCTTTTTCCCCCGAGTCTCTGTTATTGCTGTAAGTGTATGATAGCTTTATTTCATGTAGTTTGTGATAACAATATTGATCAGCACTCGTTTATTGGTCTCACAGTGACTGTTGTTACTAACATTTCCTTTTTACCCTACATTACCTTGTCACTTGCATTTCTTGTTTGTTTATATTGTTCCTCCATGCCCACGTAGGGGCCAAAGGAAATAAAATCTTTGAATCTTGAATCTTGGACTGATGTTGACACTTCACACGTTCGCGCACTCTTAGCGGTGAAACAGTAAGGTTTGTTTTAAACCAGATATAACCGTTATCCGATAGGAAACCTTGTACAGCAGCAAGAACAGTCAACACGGTCTGAACCAATTTGCCACCCGAACCTCTCCCCCCTCCCCCCCCCTCCCCCAACAGCGCCCCCTTCCCCCTGTGTCTCTTACACCCTACTGTTCAAGCAACGATTATCAGCCGCGGTTAAGGTTCGTCAGACAGGAGACTGTAAGGATGGAAAA
>JACVVK020000570.1:82500-140000 GCA_018292915.2 Batillaria attramentaria | reverse complement strand
GGATATGAATATGCATGTCGTGACGTTACGTGCGGCAGGAACGCGACTTCGGCCTACGTGTGATTCATTTGTTGTTGTTGTTGTTGTTGTAGTTTGTGTTTTCAGCAAGTTCCTACGATGTCCACAGTTGTTTTGTTTTCTTTTTTGCTTATCGGTGACTCACTCTCGTTAACAGTTCTACACTGTTTCTCATCTGCTCCTGGTAAAACTAGCGGAGGTGTAGTGGGTACAGTGTTGCCCCCCCCCCCTCATCCCCCACTAGGTTTACAGCCACGTCACTCGCGTATAATTATAAATAATATTATATGCACATGTTAGAAGGGGAGGTCCCAGACATGGCTACAACGCTAGAACTCCGTCAGTAAGGACACTTTGAAAACAATCCAAGTCCTTCAAAATATTGATTTATTTTGTAAGTTTATAAACAAGAGTTTTCTGTGACTCAGCAAATTACGTCTTTTTCTTTCAAAAGTGAACAACAACAACAACAACAACAACAACACACACACACACACACACACACACACACACACACACACACACAGATAAAAAAAACGGTTCTGAGAACACAGATTTATTTCACACAAATACGTTTTTTCACTGTTGACAGCATTGCTGTATGATACAGGCGCTTGTCAAAAGCCGTGTCCGGTACACATGCACCAATGTAATATGAGTGACTCTCTTCACACAGCAGACCTCCCCCCCCCCCCGCTCCCCACCCACCCATCCCTGAAACAACACGTGATAGAAAATGACTATACCTATAGCTGAAAGTAGGTCAGTCAATCATCTGAGTGCTGAAGAAGGGTATCCACTTTCCCTGTGTCTGATAAGATACTCATGACACGATATTGTCTTTTCACACTTGATTCGTCTTCAGCTTCTAAACTAACAAAGGAAACGTTACATGTAAATTTACTGTATCTTAGTCGCCAACATCACTCAGCTGGTTTGTCAACAGTGCACCAGTCACCAACACATACACACCACACTAGATGACATCTCAGATGCGACAATTACCTTTTTACTGTTCAAACTGAGCAGCTGATCCAAAGTATGTACGTACAGAATAAAGCACGCAGGTTTTGTACTGCATCATCATTTTCTCTATAGCTGACATGTAGCACAGTACAAATCCTGTCTCATTGAGTAAGCAGCGGCAATCCTCCAACAATCACACGTACAATACAGTAACCAGTAAAACAGCACTGTAACACTTAGTGTACAGTACAAATCATGGTAATGTCTCATTGAGTCAGTAGTGGCAATCCTCCAACAATCACACAATAAGGTAATCAGGACAACAGCACTGTCACACTTAGTGTACAGTACAAATCATGGTAATGTCTCATTGAGTCAGCAGCGGCAATCTTCCAACAATCACACAATACAGTAATCAGTAAAATAGCACTGTCACTCTTAGTGTACAGTACAAATCATGGTAATGTCTCAGTGGCAATCCTCCAACAATTACACAATACAGTAATCAGTAAAACAGCACTGTCACACTTATTGTACAGTACAAATCATGGTAATGTCTCATTGAGTCAGCGGTGACAATCCTACAACAATCACACAATACAGTAATCAGTAAAACAGCACTGTCACACTTAGTGTACAGTACAAATCATAGTAATGTCTCATTGAGTCAGCAGTGGCAATCCTCCAACAATCACACAATACAGTAATCAGTAAAACAGCACTGTCACACTTATTGTACAGTACAAATCATGGTAATGTCTCATTCAATCCTCCAACAATCACACAATACAGTAATCAGTAAAACAACACTGTCACACTTAGTGTACAGTACAAATCATGGTAATGTCTCATTCAATCCTCCAACAATCACACAAGACAGTAATCAGTAAAACAACACTGTCACACTTAGTGTACAGTACAAATCATGGTTATGTCTCATTCAATCCTCCAACAATCACACAATACAGTAATCAGTAAAACAGCACTGTCACACTTAGTGTACAGTACAAATCATGGTAATGTCTCACAATGACACAATACAGTGATCAGCATAAAAAACGCTGTCACACTTAGTACACAGTAAAAGTCATGACAGTGTTTCACACAGTGTCAGCAGTGGCAATCCTGCAACAATGACACAACACAGTGATCAGTACAACAGCACTGTCACACTTCGTGTACAGTACAAATAATGTTTCACACGCAGTCATCAGTGGCAACACTCCAACAACCACACAGTACAGTGATCAATAAGTAGATGTACCCAAGCAGTTCATCAGCATGTGTACACAGACATTCCATCAGAAGGTGTACACAGAAAATCCATAATTAGGTGTACACGGACAGTTCATCAGTAGGTGTATGCAGTTCATCAGTAGGTGTACACAGGCAGTCCATCAAAAGGTGTACACAGAAAATCCATAATTAGGTGTACACGGACAGTTCATCAGTAGGTGTATGCAGTTCATCAGTAGGTGTACACAGGCAGTCCATCAGTGTACACAGAAAATTCATCAGTGGGTATACACAGACATTTCCTCGGCGAGTGTACATAGACTTCATCAGTAGGTGTACACAGACAGTCCATCAGTAGGTGTACACAGACAGTCCATCAGTAGGTCACACTTTTGTACACAGACAGTCCATCAGTAGGTATACACAGACAGTCCATCAGTAGGTGTACATAGACAGTTCATCAGTAGGTGTACACAGACAGTCCATCAACAGGTGTACACAGACAGTTTATTAGCAGGTGTACACAGACAGTTCATTAGCAGGTGTACACAGACAGTTTATTAGCAGGTGTACACAGACAGTTCATTAGCAGGTGTACACAGACAGTTCATTAGCAGGTGTACACAGACAGTTCATTAGCAGGTGTACACAGACAGTTCATCAGCAGGTGTACACAGACAGTTCATTACAAAAAATTGGAAGTTGTGCACAGATGTCCGCCAGAAAGTGCACACAAAGGTCCACCAATAGGTAAAAAAAAAAAACAACAACATCCAACCATACTGGTACAAAGAAACTCATCATTAATTTACACTTTACATAAAAAGTCCAGGGACAGCTGAACTGAAAAAGACCAATAGTTGTAAAGAAATAGTCCATTAACGTTTATACACAGAAAGTTTAGCGAAAATTATAATAGAAGAAAATCTATCATGTCTGTACACAAAAAGTTCAGGAATGGTTCTACGGAGAAAGTCCATTATTCCCCCAAAAGTCCAGCAAGAGTTATACAATGAAAGTCCATCTCCATGTGAAACAGTTGTGCACAGAAAGTCCAAGTATAGTCATACCAAAAAAAAGTCCAGCAAGATATTTACACACACACACACACACACACACACACACACACACACACACACACACACACACACACACACACTATGTGTCTACGTAGGGCACTTCCAAAATAAATTTTGTGTGAAAATGAACGATAAGTTACGTATGTTTCTCAGTTTCCAGTTACACAATTTTTGCTTCACGCGGTGAAACACTGTGCGGAATCCTTTGTAAACTATGTATAGAGAAAGGCACGCAGTGTTCACAAGTACTGCTTCACGCGGTGAAACACTATGTGGAATCCTTCGTAAACTATGTATAGAGAAAGGCACACAGTGTTCACAAGTACTGCTTCACGCGGCGAAACACTATGTGGAATCCTTCGTAAACTATGTATAGAGAAAGGCACACAGTGTTCACAAGTACTGCTTCACGCGGTGAAACACTGTGCGGAATCCTTCGTAAACTATGTATAGAGAAAGGCACGCAGTGTTCACAAGTACTGCTTCACGCGGTGAAACACTGTGCGGAATCCTTCGTAAACTATGTATAGAGAAAGGCACACAGTGTTCACAAGTACTGCTTCACGCGGTGAAACACTATGCGGAATCCTTCGTAAACTATGTATAGAGAAAGGCACACAGTGTTCACAAGTACTGCTTCACGCGGTGAAACACTGTGCGGAATCCTTCGTAAACTATGTATAGAGAAAGGCACACAGTGTTCACAAGTACTGCTTCACGCGGTGAAACACTGTGCGGAATCCTTCGTAAACTATGTATAGAGAAAGGCACACATTGTTCACAAGTACTGCTTCACGCGGTGAAACACTATGCGGAATCCTTCGTAAACTATGTATAGAGAAAGGCACACAGTGTTCACAAGTACTGCTTCACGCGGTGAAACACTATGCGGAATCCTTCGTCAACTATGTATAGAGAAAGGCACACAGTGTTCACAAGTACTGCTTCACGCGGTGAAACACTATGCGGAATCCTTCGTCAACTATGTATAGAGAAAGGCACACAGTGTTCACAAGTACTGCTTCACGCGGTGAAACACTGTGCGGAATCCTTTGTAAACTATGTATAGAGAAAGGCACACAGTGTTTGAACATAATCATATGTGTAAAATGCAAATCTGGAGACTGAGAAACATGCGTAACTGACCGTCCATTTTCCAACAAGTATTGTTGGAATTGCCCCGTACAGTTCTATACAAAAAGTACAGCAAGAATCGTGCACATAAAGTCAACCAATGGTAGTACACAGAAAGTCCATCATTAGCTAGATGTACTCAGTACAGTAAGTCCACAAAAGTCACATCACGATTACTCTGTACATGACGTGACAATAGCTTTAAATTTACCTGTCATGAGAATATCAGTTGTAAACTTCAGTAGTTTGTTTCCGATCATTAGTGCCGCAAGACATGGTCATACACAGATTCACAATGTATATCATGTACATAAAACTGTCAGAAATGTTATAGTCAACACGCGTCAATAGAGATACAGAATCCCAATACATGACTGTACAAAGAAGAACAAACCAACATAACTGTCTACAACAATAACATCATATGACTGTATAAACAAAAGCAGTACAGTCATGACTGTCACGTCTGTGTAGTCAATACAGAACCACTGGACTGGAGAGAAAGGTGTGGTGGGCACTCGTGTGTGTGACTGGAGAGAGAGAGAGAGAGAGAGATGTGGTGGTGGTGGCCGGGTCACGGTTCACGACAACTACAATGGGTGACTGACTCAGGGACAACCCCACACGATGACAACAGCCATGATGACAGTCCCTTATTATACACCCACGTTACTGATGACAATGTGGGATGTAGGCTTAGAAAAAGGAAAATGATGTTTTTGTTGTTGTTGTTTTATTAATTTCTTCTTTTCGACGGAGAAAGCTCTAGAATCCTGTCTAGAATAACGGAGACGAACTGTGAACGGGAGGAAACATGGCGGCCATTGTTGGTGTAAACTCGTCTGACGGATTCTAATCGCCCGTGTGTAGAACAAGAAACAAGACTTTGTTGTTTATTGTAAACACAGGAAGTCAACAGGTTCTGTGTGTGTGTGTGTGTGTGTGTGTGTGTGTGTGTGTGTGTGTGTGTGTGTGTGTGTGTGTGAGAGAGAGAGAGAGAGAGAGAGAGAGAGAGAAAGATGTTCAAACTGCAAAACCACCGACTGCCAGCTGGTAATGAAGAGAGACTTGTGACGCCGAACGGGTTTGACGTCAGTTTTTCAAACACGTCACACTTACTTGTACAGAAATGACGTCACCTACAAATGTTTTGCTCGTATCACGACAAAAATTGAGCGAAAAGAAACGCGCCCCGAAAAGTGACTTATTTTTGACGTCGTTCATCAATGAGCGACAACAACGACAACCACAACGAAAGAAACGTCACGACGTGAGTGTGGCAGTGATGGCGGAACGAACAGAATAAAAATTACGATGGAAATGACGACGGACAGTGGAAATATTAACACCCGTTTTAAGCCAGTGACCGTTACAAGTCGTCGTCGTCGTTGCTGGTGTTGTCGCTGATAGCGGTGATGGCGGAGAGGGCGGGGGAGACGAATAGAGTTTGTTTGAAGAATGAGTTAGGAGTGGATCGGGAATAAACTGGTGTCGGTGTTGGGTTGTTGTTGTTGTGTGGTGGTTGTCGGTGTCGGTGGTGGTAGTTGTGGTTGTGGTTGTGGTCGGTGGTGGTGGTTGTGGCAGGTGGTGTGGGCGTGACGTCATCATGGCCGGTGTCGTGGTTGTGGTGAGTGTGACTGTGAGTAGAGTCGGGAAAATGGGGATCTACGTGTAGTCACCCATATAAGTTGTGCTGTGCACCGTGACACAGCGTACAGTCGGCCATAGAGATCATCATTAACATACAGAGCCCATTGTATTATTCTGTTCCCCATCCACACCACAACCTTTCTCTCCAGTCCCTGTACATCATGATAACCTGTCACTGTCACACAGTCCGGTCCTGTCATCGTCGCCATGTCCTCTACACCCCCATCGTCACCCTCCCCAACAACCCTTACCGGGACTCCAGCCTGACGGAGGCCGCGCACCACGCCGTTAGCGGGACGGGTCACGTGACCGGCGTCGTCTCTCACGTCATCATGGAGGGAACCCAACGAGAGGACGAAGACGTCCCGGTACTGTAAGGTTGTGGTGCTGCTGCTGCTGGGGTTGCCGCCTTGACCTGAAACGTACAACGACAAACGTCAGTGGTGGTGGTGGTGGTGGCGAAGACTATGGTGGTTGTCGCTGTCGTAGTGAAAATGCCGTTATTAGCGAAAAAATTCAGAAACACGTGTGTTAGATCTAAATTCACACAGATCACTTTAAACGCAGCCAACAACAAAACAACATCAGCAACATCACCGACAACAAAAACAGCCGGCAAAACACAAACACCTTCAACAGCGTTACCCCCTCTCCATGCCACCCTCCCACAAACACACAGACATTGTTGATTCAACTCTAGATCCGCTCTTTCATTCAGCTGAATAACAGTGTACACGTTTGTATAATATTTTTCTCCAGAGGATCCGTCAACCCTAGATCTGGTTTTCTATTCAACCAAAGACGTGGGGGGGGGGGGGGGGCGTTTGGTTTCCTCAGATGGCAGGTAGCCTGACAATGGTGATGTGCTACAGTGTGTGGCATGTCGCTCGGCGCACTTGGGCTGCCGGACAGGACAAAATAGCTTAATCATATCTAAAAACCAATATCAGCAAGCCATTCAGACATCTAAGATGCCACAAACGTCGATTTTTGTCTCGGACCCTTGTTTTTCATGCTCAAAATCAAACAGATAGACGCGCACAAAACAGATCCAGCAGAGGGACGTTACATAGTAGAGCGGAAAACTTTCTGGGCCCTATAGTGAAACGCCAAACTAGTGATCTTTTTGTGACTAACAAAGGATGGGGCATATGGAGTGAAAGATTGTGAAGTAAAAGAAGGTTTGGTACCATTTTGAGAACGACGGAGGCTGGACAAATTTTGCTGTAGCTGCTTTTGTCAGCTCCGTGAGTGCAGACGAAACAGCCATATTTTTGAGGGGACCAGCAATTTACTAACATGTTAAACTGCAGTCAGTGCAAAGTTCGAGCAGCCAGTTTTAAAGATATTTTATAAACTGATTGCAAGGCTCAGGAAAGTATACTCCAAAAAGTGTTCTTTGTATCTGCCAGTAGAGACGCATACAAATTCAAACACGATCGCTGTACGAACGCGATGATCCCTTGGAAGTGTCACGTGACATATTTGGCGCGTACTCGAAAGAATCGCGACGAACTCGACCTGTTGTTGTCTTAAATTAGCTCGCTTCGTTCTTTTACGCTTCGATCAAAAGACATTGCGGTGCACATTTGCAGAACTACAATTCTGGTTGACATCCTTATTATTTTTCATAACTTTTAGTTGCTTAATATTTGGAAAGCGGCTTTGCCGGCTGACACATCGCCTGAATGACAAGACTGCGTGCCGAAGGGTTTTGATCTGCAGTATCGTGGGGTCGATAGCAATAGAATCAGCCATGTGAGCAAAGGAAACAGTTTCACAGATTTCTTTCAAAAGTCCTGCGTGTGCCAGTACAGATAATTTTTCAGACTTTTAACGCCAGTGCAGCTAAGGGCGAAATCAAAACGACCACTGGAGTGGCTGTGATTTCATCACATAAAGATGTTTATCAACAAATCTATTCGTTTATTCTAGCGCAAACAAGACACTTTATCGTGGGAAAAGACGTGAGCACTAGCAGAAATTATTTCTTTAAACTGAAGAACAACACCTAACCCTAATCCCATCCCTACTCAGTCGCGCATATGCAGCACATGTGTCAGCCGGGCTCCGTCTCACAGTGTGTGTGTGTGTGTGTGTGTGTGTGTGTGTGTGTGATGTGATAAATCAGCAGCTTCAGTTCTGGAAGTTTGTCACTGGATAACAACAACAACAACAAAAAAAGCAAAAAAAAGCTGCAGTATAGAAAAAGGAAAGAAGATGAAAGTACTTGTGTGTGTGACACATTCCTATTAATTTCACTGGTTGGTTTAGGGCAAAACAGAGTTAATAGATATCTGATACCCTTAGTATAGCTGTCAGCTGTTTGAGAATGCAAAAGTGATTTTCTCAGTTGAAATATTTGCATAGAAGCTAGGTTGGCCGGGGCATACCGTCCTTGCTACAAACAGGTAATCACCTCCACTGAGATGGGCATAGACATCTGTCTGTCTGTCTGTCTCTCTCTCTCTCTCTTTCTCTCTCTCTCTCTCTCTCTCAGCTTTGTGTATCCACAATAACCGCCTTTAAATACTTGAAAGAACTGATTTACATGTAATCATAAGTTCCATAAATTGAATGCTTCAGGACCTAACTGACTTTTCAAATGAGTATAGTAAAATTGTTATACAAAACCTTCAGTAAAGAAAAAAAAAAATCAGAAAAAAATCACTGAATTGAAGGAAAGTGGATGACAGTGAGTGCTTTCATGTTTGACACAGACATATAATTTAATTTCATTACTTGAGCAGGGCAAAACAAATGCAGAGCTAACACTACAGATATTGGATACACTGTTCAGCTGTTTGTTATCAACCACATTAATGCGAAAGTGATTTTCCACATAAAACATCCCTGTGTGTAGTGGGCAGAAGGGTGTGTGAGAGGAGGGAGGGGGATGTTGGTGTTGGAGGGGCCCATTTCGTCCACAGCATCATAGAAGGTCAGTTGATGGGAGAGACCCGGAGAGGGTTCACCGACGGAAATGCAAACAAAACAGTCAATAGAAGGTGACTGTGGTGCATGTTGTCAGTAACTGCTGAAATTCTAACTTTTGACAAATGCAAACAACAGAAATGTCACATGGAATACACGTTTCACGTGTATAGCAGCAGAGGATGAAATCTGTGTAACAAGTGTCCACCACCTACATAGAACTGAACACGGCAGTGCATACTCTTTGAAACTTCATTTCCGTGTTCCAGTGTCATTAAGTACTCTACAATCTTCTATGTTTGGTAAACTGTTTATGGTGAAATGAGTCTCAAAACCATTTATTATTGTAATAGGCTTATTGTATATATGGATGTACATATGTACCACTGTTCTACATGTAGGTACCATATGTACCACTGTTCTACATGCAGGTACCATTTCCGTATCCACTGCCTTAGATCTGCCCTACTGACTTAAATTAGCACTTGTATTCGCATTGTGAGAACATGCAATGTCAAAGAAATTACTTCTAAGATATTGTTAGAGCCCAGGATAGTCAGCTTCTGCTGATCAAAAGATTTTAAAATGATAATAATGATTTATGTAGAGCGAATAGGCAGAAAAAAGTATCATAATGATTTGTGATAGTACATGTAGCATGTCTGAAAAAAGGGAGATTTTATTCAGGCGACTCAGTATTAGAAAACAAATAGCAGTGAAAAGTGAACTTACTTGAAAGGAATCAAATACATGTACATGGAGTACAGCAGAGTCAGACACAAACGCCATACTGTTTGTCCAACCAGAGAACAGTGCTATTTATTTTATTTTATTTTTTGAAATGATTTTTTTATATTTTATTTTATTATATTTTATTATTATTTTTACATTTTATTATTTTATTTTATCATTTGTTATTTTATTTAATTTTTAAATTTCAGTTTTGTCATGAATGTTTTAAATGGGTTTGGATCTGTTAGTCGTTCAGGGAATAAATGCCTCATGTAAAATGTTGTAAAGTCTCTACTTGCTTCCATGTACAGACATATGTCAATGTGAAGTAAGGGGTTGTTGAGCAGTTTCTATTGACTCACCCAAAACCTTATGGGTTATGTTCTTCATAATTAAATTGTCAAAACACAATCCAGTATCTTACATTTTGACAGTGAGAAATGAAAAGTCCCTGACACTCCCTCACCCCCCCCCCCCCACCACCACCACTACACACACACACACACACACACACACACACACACACACACACACACACACACACACAGAGTATCCACTCATTATTTTATTTTATTTTATTTTATTAGGAATGTTTTAAATAGGTAAATCTTTGATAGCAGTAAGTCATTAAAGAAAACAGTGCTTCATGTAACATGTTTCAAAGACAATCACCAAACTTCTATTACTGTCTTCACTTGTTCCCATGTTCAGTCATGTGTCAATGTGAGGACAGGGGATTTAGAGCAATTCTTATTGACTCAGCTAGATCCTTGTGACTTGAGTTCTTCATAATCAATTTGTCAAAACACTATCCAGGATGCTAAATTTTGACAGTGAGAAATGAAAATTCACTGACTGCTCTTGTATAAGATTTGTACTGCTGGTTTCTTGTTAATGTTTTCATTACATAGTAAAAGAAGGTGATTGCAGTATTTCTATAGGCGGTGGTTAATTTCCCTTAAAAACCTGTGGAAGAATGACCCTCACCTATTTCGCCCCCTAGAGTCATTTATGTGATGGCAAAGAAGCCCATCATGTTCATTGTCTTTACTGGACCAGACTGCTGCTACAACAGAACAGAAGGCTGACAAGGAGATTTGGCCTAGTGGTCATGACAGGTCCTGTCAGGTTTGGGACTTTCACATTCTAAAACAATGTCCAAAATCAATGCTTCGTTGTCCATGATGCCTGCCTCAACTTCATACCAACTTTATATCAAGTGTTTATGTTTCAGGATCTGGGAGGGATGGTAGAAAGGAAACAAATAAATATAACTTACTTTGCAGAAATCGTGGTGGTGGTGGTGTACAAATGCCCACATGCTCCCCCCCCCCGCCCCCCCCCCCCCCCGCACACACACACACACACACACACACACACACACACACACACACACTCGGTCAATCAATCAAGCAGTGAGATGATATTCAGTGCCAAAAAAAAAAAAAAAAAAAAAAATCGTCAAGTCAGAGCATACTTTTAGTGATCTAGGTGACTGACAACGACTGGTGTACTTTTCAGGAAATAAAACTGACTGGTTGGGTTGCAACACCGTAACTTGACCACTCGATGAAATAGAAACAAAAGAAGTCATCTTAGTTCCAACATCTGGTTGGGAATATAGTATCTGCCGTGTGCGCTGTCCTCCCCTTTCCTACCTTCCCGTGAGGAAAGGAACTCAAGAAACCTAACGATGGAGTGCACGCTAATTGAGAGTAAAACTGATTCGGGACAGTCGGCTCTTTCAGTATGAGTATCATACATGGACGCCGGCGTCGTGCCCCACAGCAGTAAGTCAAACCTGAGACATACGCTTTTTTCAGGGTAAAAAATAATAATGCCAAGTGGTTTTATTACCCTTAGACCTATTGGAGTAAAACTGGTTTGGAATTCGCGTGGATTCACCACGTTTTTACAAAGTTGAAACCCCCATGGATTGCGGAGAGCACCGTATAGCCGCCATCTTGTTTCTAATGTCAACATGTAAATCCGATCGTCTTTGACCATTAATTGTTCAATATATTTATTTCTGAGTATTTACTAAGAAACGTTTTATTCCAAAAACGCGTGAAGTTGCTACAAATCTGAAAAATACTCAGTTTGGGTGGATTTATTTACAAAATCTGCGACCAGCGATACGTTCTTTCCATCAAGAGCTCCAGTAAGGGAGGCAATTTGTGACTGGTTCCCGACCGCTCGACTCTCCAAAAATCCTTTTCTCACATATTTTGTCCAGCCTGACCACATTTCTTATACTCAGATTTATGAACACTAGGTACTTCTAATTTCTTCGGAACCCTCCATCCTTTGTTAGTCACTTGACGGATCACGTATCACTCCACCGATTGCGTTTTCCGCTCTACTAACACGCTGAGCAGGAAAAGCGCAAGGGACGTCACTCGCTCTCCGATCTCGTAGGCGCTATGAAGGAGTTCCCTGTCTTATTATCTACGGTCTTTGATTCATATAGTAGAGCGGAAAACGCAATCGGTGGAGTGATACGTGATCCGTCAAGTGACTAACAAAGGATGGAGGGTTCCGAAGAAATTAGAAGTACCTAGTGTTTATAAATCTGAGTATAAGAAATGTGGTCAGGCTGGACAAAATATGTGAGAAAAGGATTTTTGGAGAGTCGAGCGGTCGGGAACCAGTCACAAATTGCCTCCCTTACTGGAGCTCTTGATGGAAAGAACGTATCGCTGGTCGCAGATTTTGTAAATAAATCCACCCAAACTGAGTATTTTTCAGATTTGTAGCAACTTCACGCGTTTTTGGAATAAAAAGTTTCTTAGTAAATACTCAGAAGTAAATATATTGAACAATTAATGGTCAAAGACGATCGGATTTACATGTTGACATTAGAAACAAGATGGCGGCTATACGGTGGGCTCCGCAATCCATGGGGGTTTCAACTTTGTAAAAACGTGGTGAATCCACGCGAATTCCAAACCAGTTTTACTCCAGTAGGTCTAACAGTAATAAAACCACTTGGCTTTATTATTTTTCCCCTGAAAAAAGCGTATATCTCAGGTTTGACTTACTGCTGTGGGGCACGACGCGTCCATGTATGATACTCATACTGAAAGAACGCCACAAACTGAGCCGACTGTCCCGAATCAATTTTACTCTCAATTAGCGTGCACTCCATCGTTAGGTTTCTTAAGTTCCTTTCCTCACGGGAAGGTAGGAAAGGGGAGGACAGCGCACACGGCAGATACTATATTCCCAACCAGATGTTGGAAATAAAATGACTTCTTTCTTTTTTCTATTTCATCGAGTGGTCAAGTTACGGTGTTGCAACCCAACCAGTCAGTTTTATTTCATGAAAAGTACACCAGTCGTTGTCAGTCACCTAGATCACTAAAAGTATGCTCTGACGACGATTTTTTATTTTTTATTTTATTTTTGCACTGAATATCATCTCACTGCTTGATTGATTGACCGAGTGTGTGTGTGGGGGGGGGGGGGGGAGCATGTGGGCATTTGTACACCACCACCACCACGTTTTCTGCAAAGTATATTATTTTATTTGTTTCTTTTCTACCATCCCTCCCAGATCCTGAACATAAACACTTGATATAAAGTTGGTATGAAGTTGAGGCAGGCATCATGGACAATGAAGCATTGATTTTGGACTTTGTTTTAGAATGTAAAAGTCCCAAACCTGACAGGACCTGTCATGACCACTAGGCCAAATCTCCTTGTCAGCCTTCTGTTCTGTTGTAGCAGCAGTCTGGTCCAGTAAAGACAATGAACATGATGGGCTTCTTTGCCATCACATAAATGACTCTAGGGGGCGAAATAGGTGAGGGTCATTCTTTCACAGGTTTTTAAGGGAAATTAACCACCGCCTATAGCAATCACCTTCTTTTACTATGTAATGAAAACATTAACAAGAAATCAGCAGTACAAATCTTATACAAGAGCAGACAGTGAATTTTCATTTCTCACTGTCAAAATTTAGCACCCTGGATAGTGTTTTGACAAATTGATTATGAAGAACTCAAGTCACAAAGATCTAGCTGAGTCAATAAGAATTGCTCTAAATCCCCTGTCCTCACATTTACACATGACTGAACATAGGAACAAGTGAAGACAGTAATAGAAGTTTGGTGATTGTCTTTGAAACATGTTACATGAAGCACTGTTTTCCTTAATGACTTACTGCTATCAAAGATTTACCTAACATTCCTGACAAAATAAACTAAAATAAAATTAAATAATGAGTGGATACTCTGTGTGTGTGTGTGTGTGTGTGTGTGTGTGTGTGTGTGTGTGTGTGTAGTGGTGGTGGTGGAGGGGGGGGGGGTGAGGGAGTGTCAGGGACTTTTCATTTCTCACTGTCAAAATGTAGGATACTGGATTGTGTTTTGACAATTTAATTATGAAGAACATAACCCATAAGGTTTTGGGTGAGTCAATAGAAACTGCTCAACAACCCCTTACTTCACATTGACATATGTCTGCACATGGAAGCAAGTAGAGACTTTACAACATTTTACATGAGGCATTTATTCCCTGAACGACTAACAGATCCAAACCCATTTAAAACATTCATGACAAAACTGAAATTTAAAAAATTAAATAAAATAACAAATGATAAAATAAAATAATAAAATTTAAAAATAATGATAAAATAAAATAAAATTTAAAAAAATCATTAAAAAAAAATAGCACTGTTCTCTGGTTGGACAAACAGTGTGGCGTTTGTGTCTGACTCTGCTGTACTCCATGTACATGTATTTGATTCCTTTCAAGTAAGTTCACTTTTCATTGCTATTTGTTTTCTAATACTGAGTCGCCTGAATAAAATCTCCCTTTTTAAGTTGTTTCTCTATAGAGAAACAACTTTATGAGACGGGGCAGATTTTGCTACGCGCAGCAGCAAGTTTCAGTGATACAAAACAAGACTGTGACGTTTCTCCACACAATACTTACTTTCACGCACACAGTGACGTAACGAAATCTGCGTCATAGACACCTTACGTGCACACTTTGCTGCTGCGTTCTTTTTGGCGGGAGTTGACGTGTGTGTGTGTGTGTGTGTGTGTGTGTGTGTGTGTGTGTGGACGGATGTAATGATGGCTATCTGCTAAACCACCTCGCTGGACGGCTTTTTACTTTGAGATAAAATGGGCAGTCATATTCTCCAGAGCTATTTTTCACGATTTTTAGCCTGCCGCATTTTGAGAACAGTTATCGCCGATTTGAAAAAATCGGTCATGTCACGAATTTTTTCGAAAAAAATGTTCAAATGGCTTCATTTTCTGAAATTGGGAAGATCATCCAATTATACTGCCTGTTTTCGTAGCACAGCTCTGTAGCTCTGACAGATTTTGTGTAAGAAAAATATTTCCGAGGTAGGGGTGGTTTGCATGTAAGGCCAAATATCTATGAAACGACTGCTTCAAAGTACTCATCCTTCCGGTATTTTTGTCACTTGTGCCAACTGCACATATGACATGAACTACTGCACTATTATAGCTTTAGTATTAAGAATAGCAGAGCTTTTAGATAAACAAATTTTTCACGTTTCTGCGAGAAGCGCCGGTCAAAAAAGTTCCAATTTTGCAATTTCGTAAGTACAATCCAAGGCACTTAAGTCCACGTTTCATCAGCTCTCTAGATCTTCCAGATTTTATGTCAAAATTAATTCAGTCACGGAAGTCACAAAAGCAACAAGGAAATCACAAATATCAAGTGTGCACGCTAAATACTCCCACGTTCATCTTTCGAAGAAGAGTAGGCTGTGGCCGGTGGCGTGGTAAAACAGAAATACTGTCGCACGCACCAGAGTGAATAGCAGGGTGGAGGTTTGCACACAAAGTAGCGCCTAGCGGCAGCAGGCTTTCCCTGCTTCGTCCTCCAGCCTTGCGGCGCCTAGAGCATCTCATTAGAGATGGATACGTGCGCCGAGGAGAAGTCTACCATACCATACCATACCATACCATACAAGATATGTGGAAGTACCATCTGTCAGACGAGCAGCGTGAGACTGACGTCAAATGTTTGGTTCACAGACAAAATCTGCAAGTATCGTCACTGCTTCCGACATTTCATCAGCCCTCTAGATCTTCCAGATTTCATGTGAAAAATAATTCAGTCGGAGAAGTCACAAAGCCAACAGGGAAATCACAAGACATGAACAAGCATCCTCAGACCATCTCAGTGCTAGAGGCTGACGTCAAAAGTTTACTTCGCGGAATTGACGTCATCTCTCTCTCTCTCTCTCTGTATGACGACCTGCCTGAGGCTGACGTCAAATGTTTAGTTCACGGAACTGACGTCTCTCTCTCTCTCTCTCTCTGGGGAGCCAGGGTGGCCGACTGGTAGAGCGTTGGACTTTCAATGCTTGGGCCGAGAGTTCGAATCCCGGCCGCTGGGGCCAAATATTTGTGCTGGCCGTTTTCTCGTTGCCCCGTCTTTGATATCACACTTATGTGGGGGAAAAGGACGTTAAACTCCTAAACACCCACCCACCCACCCTCTCTCTCTGCCCCTCTCTCTCTCTCTCCCCCTTCTTCCCCCACTCTGCCCCACCCCCAGTCACGTGGCTAATCGGTCGAGGTCGTAGAGGATCTAGTGTCATTGGTATAACTTGGAGAGGTAGAACCGGCAACAATAACAACAAAACAGACAAAATAAAATGAAGTTTGGAGAAACAACTTTGTAGGACGGGGCCGTTCCTCCTTGTTTTCAGACATGCTACAGGTACTATCACAAATCATTATGATACTTTTTCTGCCTATTCGCTCTACATAAATCATTATTATCATTTTAAAATCTTTTGATCAGCAGAAGCTGACTATCCTGGGCTCTAACAATATCTTAGAAGTAATTTCTTTGACATTGCATGTTCTCACAATGCGAATACAAGTGCTAATTTAAGTCAGTAGGGCAGATCTAAGGCAGTGGATACGGAAATGGTACCTGCATGTAGAACAGTGGTACATATGGTACCTACATGTAGAACAGTGGTACATATGTATCCATATACAATAAGCCTATTACAATAATAAATGGTTTTGAGACTCATTTCACCATAAACAGTTTACCAAACATAGAAGATTGTAGAGTACTTAATGACACTGGAACACGGAAATGAAGTTTCAAAGAGTATGCACTGCCGTGTTCAGTTCTATGTAGGTGGTGGACACTTATTACACAGATTTCATCCTCTGCTGCTATACACGTGAAACGTGTATTCCATGTGACATTTCTGTTGTTTGCATTTGTCAAAAGTTAGAATTTCAGCAGTTACTGACAACATGCACCACAGTCACCTTCTATTGACTGTTTTGTTTGCATTTCCGTCGGTGAACCCTCTCCAGGTCTCTCCCATCAACTGACCTTCTATGATGCTGTGGACGAAATGGGCCCCTCCAACACCAACATCCCCCTCCCTCCTCTCACACACCCTTCTGCCCACTACACACAGGGATGTTTTATGTGGAAAATCACTTTCGCATTAATGTGGTTGATAACAAACAGCTGAACAGTGTATCCATTATCCGTAGTGTTAGCTCTGCATTTGTTTTGCCCTGCTCAAGTAACGAAATTAAATAATATGTCTGTGTCAAACATGAAAGCACTCACTGCCATCCACTTTCCTTCAATTCAGTGATTTTTTTCTGATTTTTTTTTTCTTTACTGAAGGTTTTGTATAACAATTTTACTATACTCATTTGAAAAGTCAGTTAGGTCCTGAAGCATTCAATTTATGGAATTTATGATTACATGTAAATCAGTTCTTTCAAGTATTTAAAGGCGGTTATTGTGGATACACAAAGCTGAGAGAACAAGAACAAGAACAAGAACCTTTATTTTACAACGGTAGAAGTTACAGGCATATTCATACCAATTTTAAAACTTGCCGTTGCTACACTACATGAGCTAATACTACTGAAAAATTAAGAAAGAAGAAAAGAAAAAAGAAAAAAAAAAAAAAAAACAGCACACACACACACACACACACACACACACACACACACACACACACACGCACACACACACAACATCACGCATGAATTATTCGCACCCACCTATGCAGAACATAATCATAAGCGGAAATAATGTCATAATTTCTATAGAAGTGGACAAAAATGACGATGAGTTATCACGCACAGATAAGAGAACGTTATTCATATTGCTGAAAGGTGAATGTGGGTACTTGGCGCTAAATAAAATGTAATGACGCATGTGCAGGTGAAAAGCAGTGACATAGCCATAGCAATGACAATGAGCAGCTCATGATCTAGGATACCAAAAAATTTATGAGATCCTTTTTAAAACGATGAGAGTGAACTACTTCTTGTAATGAGAGTGGGCAAGCTGTTCCAAAGAGTGGCACCCGAGAATGATAAGCTAGTTTTAAATATATCTATCCTTGGACGTGGGATAATTAGGCGTAACCTGGAGTTTGGGTAACGGGAGTCTGAAGTAGTAAAGAGATGACTGAGGTAGTGGGGAAGAAAACCATTAAGGATTTTATACATGAAAACGCCTTTATTAAAAAGAAGTTGTTTTGAAAGAGGGAGTATCTCTAGATTCCGGAGCTTCTGGTCAGTGGATAAGGAGGGGTCAGGTAGGATCAGTTTTGCTGCTCGTCGATGTAGGGAGTTGAGTCTTTTTAGGTGTACGTCACTGCTTTCATCCCATATGGTAGAGGCGTAGTCAATATGAGTCTTGATGTGGGCCGAATAGAATAACTTTCGAGTGTCTGTGTCAATGAAATGTCTCAGCCTTGACAGTAGGAATAAATTTCTCGATACTTTTTTGCAGACTTTATTAATGTTGGCCTGCCATTTCAACTGGTTGTCAACGATTACACCCAGTAAACGGTGTTCATTGACTTGAACAATGGCCTGGTTATGGAGAGACAAGTTGAGTGCAAGTGGGTTGAGCTGATGTTTCTGTCTCGTAGTTATGATCATGCACTCAGTTTTGGACGGATTAAGTACCATGGAGTTACGTTCACACCAGTTGGACACTTCATCCAAGCCCCGCTGCAACCGTCCGCTAACTGTGTTGATGTTTTTGTTGGAGATGTGAATGGTAGCGTCGTCAGCGAATAAGTCGCATGATACTTGTTCGTGGTTAAGGTGTAACGGGAGGTCGTTGATGAATATGCAGAATAAGAGGGGTCCAAGGATGGAACCTTGGGGTACTCCTCGTGTTACTAACCCGTTTGAAGAAAAAGACCCATTGACGGTGACCTGCTGGTGTCGGTCGCTAAGGTAAGATCTGAAAAAGTGGGACGCCTCAGGCGCCTTGGGAGGCGTTTGGATTAGACTCTTAGGACAATGTAACGGAGAGCTGTTGGCCGTAGGGACTAAACCTTGATCAGCTGATGAGGCGTTACTTAGATAAAGTGTAAGCTTAGTGAGAAGAATGTTGTGGTCGACAAGGTCAAAGGCTTTCCGTAAATCAACAAACAGGGTTCCAGTTAGTTCTGAATTATTCATGGCAGATAACCATATATCCGACAGTCGTGCTAGGGCTGTGTGACAGGAGTGCTTTCTCCGAAAACCTGACTGGTGAGGATGGAAGAGAGAGTGCTGCTCAAAGAATTCTGTTAAATGTTTATGGATATGCCGCTCGAGGGGTTTTGACAGGGCAGAAAGTAACGATATCGGACGATAGTTGATTATGTCAGCCAGTTCCTTTGTTTTAGGGATAGGTATGACCTTTGCTTTTTTTAATTCAGTCGGGAAAACGTTTTGTTGAATACAAAGGTTATAGATATACGTTAAAGAGTCGATGATATATGGGAGGGATAGTTTTAGTATTTTGGGGCTGATCTCGTCAGGTCCTGCAGATTTTTTATTCGGCATTGAATTTATGAGCCTACCGACTTCATGTACCGCTATTGGGGGAATGACGAACGGATCACAGCCTGCTGTTCTTTCTTTACAGAACTGGACAAGTGTTTCAGGACAGGTGAAGGGATCGGTATCTTCTGGTGAGGGGGCAAGGGATTCAGCAATAGACAGAAAGTGTTTGTTAAAGTCGTCTGCGGTCAGACAAGAAGGGATAGGAGGGCCTTTTTTGTCAGCGCCCCCAGTTACTACAGCCATGGCACGCCATACTGAGGACGCGTCTTTGTCCTGTTTGATAAGCCGATTAACGAGAGCTTTCTTTGCTCGGCGGACTAGTGATCTGACGCGGTTTCGCTCCTGTTTGAGTTCACTGAATCGTTTTTGTTTCTTCAGCTCATCCCTGACTTTCATGGCGGCTATTATTTCTTGAGATAACCAAGGTGGAACAGTAGTATGTTTAACTCGTTTACGGCGTAACGGTGCATGCAAGTTTAAAATCTCTAAAAATATTTGGTACCAGACCGCAAGTGCGCGGTCAGGTTCGTTCTCTTGGAACACGTGGGAAAAATTTGCATCACTGAGATCCGAAAGAAAGTCATGTTCGTTGAATCGTTTAAAGGATCTGTATGTAATGTATGTGTGTCCACCCTTCTTGGCTTTCGGCAGGTTTGCTGACCATGTGCAACTAACTGGGAAGTGATCACTGATGCTGAGACTATGTACAGTTACATTGTTGACCACCGCGGGCTTATTTGTATATATATGGTCTATGACTGTTGACGATGTTGGGGTGATTCTAGTAGGATTATTAACAAGTTGTTTCAGTCCCAGTAGTGTAGTAGTACAGTCCTACGCACTGTGTGGCTTCAACATATCGATATTGAAGTCACCCATGAGGAGAACGTCAGGACTGCGCGAGCAGGCCTTGTCACACATACGTAGAAAATGATCGTACCATTCGAGAGTTGCAGCAGGGTTGCGGTACAGGAAACCAATCAGTAATGTGGGAGAATGGGAAGTTTTCAGCTCGAGCCAAATGCACTCAACTTCTTTGGTTTCTAAATCTGTTCGTCTCTGCACTGAATCCAGCAGAGAAATGTGTATATAAACAGCTAGCCCTGTCTCGCCCGGCATACTAGGATCTCGTCTGATGATGGAAAAATTAGGCACGTCGATTGACAAATTAGTTATGCGTGTATTGAGGCGTGTTTCAGAAAGACCGAAGATATGAAACGGCTCGGGCTCATTCAGAAAAACACAGATATCGGGTATTTTATTGGCAAGGTGATAGACATTTAAATGTCCGATGCGGAGTTTTTGTTCACCTATCGTACGATTCATCTTTGATGACTTTGAAGTACAGGAAGAATAGATTGTTCAGAGGTAAATAAAAAATGTATTGACGAATGAACCAAGACGAAAACTGAGATGTGAACTCGCAGGTGGAGAAATCTAGTGTCAGTTCACTAGTCTTGATTGGACGGAGTAAAGATGCACTATAAATCAGTGAAGTGCACAAACAGAAGCGTCAGTGATGAAACAAAATGAATTTGTTTAACAAAGTGTTTGTAATAAGAAGCAATTTTTTTCGCTGGACGAAATGGGATTACCTTAAGGTATAGGCACAGATAGAACACTTCGGCGGAAGTACTAATAAAGTAATGTATGCGGTGCAAAGTAGTAGTTCGTTCCTGTGCACAGACAGTAACTGCACCGTGTTCACGATTAAAAAATGTCCGCAATGTCTCTTGATCGAGGCGTAAAAGAACGAAGAGAGAGAGAGAGAGAGAGAGATGTCTATACCCATCCCAGTGGAGGCGATTACCTGTCGGTAGCAAGAACAGTATGCCCCGGCCAGGGACCTAGCTTCTATGCAAATATTTCAACTGAGAAAATCACTTTTGCATTCTCAAACAGCTGACAGCTATACTAAGGGTATCAGATATCTATTAACTCTGTTTTGCCCTAAACCAACCAGTGAAATTACAGTGAAGTCCGGATGTAGTGATAGCCCTCGGGACCAAATTTTTTTATCACTACATCCGGACTATTACTACATCCGGATGTCCGGTTATAGTGATATTTTTGTAGGTTTTATCACTACATCCGGACGCCCGATTATAGTGATATTTTTGTAGGTTTTATCACTACATCCGGCCAATCGCTTGTAGTTGTAGTGATATCTTCAAAGCTTTTATTGCCACATGCGGCGGCACATTTGGTAAACTAGCCTCAAGGCAGTAATAAGGTGATTTTGGAACCACTATTGATTTCGTTTTGTGACGTTTCTTCTGTCGTCTTTGTCAGGCTTGCAAATGTCCTGTGTTAACCTACCCCCGTCCTAGCAGTTCAACAGCCGGTGTGTGTGTGTGTGTGTGTGTGTGTGTGTGTGTGTGTGTGTGTGCGTCTGTGTACGTTGTTTTGTTTCAATGTCTTTCAAGAGATCAATCTTCCGGTTCAGGGTAAGCACATTGCGTTGCTGGCGTTTGCTCGCCATTTTGGTAAAGGGAGATTACTCTCGAACATTATCACTACAGCCGGACGTTAGCTTCCCCGGGACTTGAAAATAGTCTCACTACAAGCGGACTATCACTATATCCGGCCTGAAAAATATCACTACAACCGGACTAAGTTAACAAAGAACATGAACAACTGGGACCAGGACCAAGAAATTTTATTACTACAGCCGGACTATCACTACATGGGTCTATCACTACAGCCGGACTTCACTGTAATAGGAATGTGTCACACACACAAGTACTTTCATCTTCTTTCCTTTTTCTATACTGCAGCTTTTTTTTTTTTTTTTTTTTTTTGCTTTTTTTATTTTTTATTTAGTTATCTGACAAACTTCCAGAACTGAAGCTGCTGATTTATCACATCCCACACACACACACACACACACACACACACACACACACTGTGAGACGGAGCCCGGCTGACACATGTGCTGCATATGCGCGATTGAGTAGGGATGGGAGTAGGGTTAGGTGTTGTTCTACAGTTTAAAGAAATAATTTCTGCTAGTGCTCACGTCTTTTCCCACGATAAAGTGTCTTGTTTGCGCTAGAATAAACGAATAGATTTGTTGATAAACATCTTTATGAAATCACAGCCACTCCAGTGGTCGTTTTGATTTCGCCCTTAGCTGCACTGGCGTTAAAAGTCTGAAAAATTATCTGTACTGGCACACGCAGGACTTTTGAAAGAAATCTGTGAAACTGTTTCCTTTGCTCACATGGCTGATTCTATTGCTATCGACCCCACGATACTGCAGATCAAAACCCTTCGGCACGCAGTCTTGTCATTCAGGCGATGTGTCAGCCGGCAAAGCCGCTTTCCAAATATTAAGCAACTAAAAGTTATGAAAAATAATAAGGATGTCAACCAGAATTGTAGTTCTGCAAATATGCAAAGCAATGTCTATTGATCGAGGCGTAAAAGAACGAAGCGAGCTAATTTAAGACAACAACAGGTCGAGTTCGTCGCGATTCTTTCGAGTACGCGCCAAATATGTCACGTGACACTTCCAAGGGATCATCGCGTTCGTACAGCGATCGTGTTTGAATTTGTATGCGTCTCTACTGGCAGATACAAAGAAAAGTTTTTGAAGTACACTTTGCTTAGCCTTACAATCAGTTTATAAAACATCTTTAAAACTGGCTGCTCGAACTTTGCACTGACTGCAGTTTAACATGTTAGTAAAGTGCTGGTCCCCTTAAAAAATATGGCTGTTTCGTCTGCACTCACGGAGCTGACAAAAGCAGCTACAGCAAATTTTGTCCAGCCTCCGTCGTTCTCAAAATGGTACCAAACCTTCTTTTACTTCACAATCTTTCACTCCATATGCCCCATCCTTTGTTAGTCACAAAAAAGATCACTAGTTTGGCGTTTCACTATAGGGCCCAGAAAGTTTTCCGCTCTACTATCAACTGTACAACTGTGTACAACTGTACTCGTTCGTAAAGGGTTCTCTTCCCTGTCAAAATTACGCCCCTTGTCCTACACCCCTCTATGGACATATATACACGCACAAAGGTGGATAACGTTGTTATTGTGATTACCGGATGATGCGGTTGTAGCAGTGCTGGTGGAGGATGTTGTGGTCGTAGTGGAGGCGCTCCCTTGGGCTGCAAAAATCGAAATTAAAATAATCTCTCTCTCTCTCTCTCTCTCTCTCGCACGCACGCACGCACGCACGCACGCACGCACGCACGCACGCACGCACACACACACACACACACACACACACACACACACACACACACACTTACCGACATGCAACACCTGTGTCAGGATCCTCCCCACCTCCCGGCCGCACGTCTCACAGTCCTCAGTATACCTCTCCTCGTGCCCGGGGCCCTGGTGGCGGACGTAGAGAACGGGCGGTCCGTCAGCTGGCAGGGGAGCTGCTGGTGCTGTGTACTTGGGGACACGTCCTGTCTGAATGAAGTGTGCCTCCCCCACCTCTCGCACCACACATGAGGTTGACCGGAGTGGTATCGACATCTCGGTCACGTGGTGCTGTAGACATGTGGGTGCGGAGGCAGGTTGCAGCGCGGCGGCCCACAGCCGGACATGACAGTGGGGGTGTAGTGCCTGGTACAGGGCATCCAGACCGTCACTGTTACAGAGAATGGACAAGACGGTTACTGGATGAAATAAACCATGAGAGAGAGAGAGAGAGAGAGAGAGAGAGAGAGAGAGAGAGAGCATCATCATCATTAGCACCAACAACAATAACGACGACGACGACGACGACGCGAGCAACAACAAGGCAAAATCTTCAAGAAAAACAAAAATGACAGACAAAGCCTTAGCCTGACTTTACAACAGTGTTGCTTACACGCCATCATCAATCAATCAAATCTAAGAAACGCGAAAAAGTAAGAACTCATAACGTCTACAGATAGAAATTGACCATCCACTGACACAACAAACCATACAGCGTAGCAGACACTGTGGATAAGGTGACAGACAACTAGCAGGTTGAGGCTGCAGACATTACTTGTGTATTTCCATGGTAGGGAGAAACCGTCCGCCGGCACTGACAGGTTCTGGGTCATGCACGTTAGTGACGTCAAACTCAACGAGAATGACGTAAATTTTACCTAGCGCGATTTGGTTGTTATTTTGACGTCAACTTGTCGGTGGGGAGAGGAGAAAAATGATTCAGTGTGTGTGTGTGTGTGTGTGTGTGTGTGTGTGTGTGTGTGTGTGTGTGTAGGTGAGAAAGTGAGAAAGAGCAGTTTTCGCCACCCTACTTTAAGGAATATATTTATTTTGCCTCGATAAATACGTAATGCAACGAAAAGCAACACAGGAAAAACAAAACAAAACAAACAAACAAACAACAAGAAGAAGAAGTCAGAATTAACCAGGGTGATTGCACTTGCAACAAATGACTGACGGTATCTCACTGTTTTCACTTTTGGCATTCTAAACCGCCGTCCAGATGGTAGCGGGACAAACTCAGAATGAAGTGGGTGCTGAACATCATTTAAAATTGTTGTAAACTTTCGTTTTGTCTGCCGGCCTTTGATACATATCGGCGAGATGATACAAAATGCCGGGATATTTAAGACAGAAAGCGTGGAGTGCGGCCTTGTCCCGCAGTCCCAAACCACACGGACCTCCATACCATATCTTACCATCATCCTCATCTCCATCATCATGCATAATAAAAATTGCCCCAACTTCCCAGCCCTCCGTGGATTCCACCCATTACCAGGGAGGAACACCACTGGAGCCGGCAAAGAGTTGTGGCAGCAAAAAAAAAAAAAAAAAAAAAAAAAGCCAGCACAAACATTTGGCCCCAGCCGGGATAGCAGGGAGACAAAGGCATGAAACACAAGTACACAACAACCCAACACGTTGACACTGACAAAGTGTGAAACAAACACGGCACTATCAGATACTTGGCAAACAGTGAAACGTGTTGAAAATGTCTGCCGCGCTGTTATATTGAAACGAATTTAGTTATTTGGCAATCTTACACACACACAAAAATGAGAAACAACAAAGACATGAAGAAATTTAGGCACCTCATTCCATACTGATTTTGAGTCTTGCTGTCATGAATTTCAAACTGGGTAGCAGCAAAGACATAGTACGCGATATGAATGTCGTGTTGTAACTTGAATAGTCTTTCCTGTCGGCACTGCCTTCTGATTGGTGATTTTTGTTTGGTCAACCTACACGCAGTAAACAAATGGACACCAAAAGTGCCAAATCGCACAAGCATAAGCCAGAAAATCTGACGATGCGTCCGGTACATGAAAAATACAGTTCGTTCAAATGTACCAGTAAGCTTCCAAATGTGGGTCAAGTTTCTGTCTTTAGTTTGCAGAAGAAATCAAGAAACAAAGCAACCGATCTAGACAGACAGACTACTGGGAAGGAGCAGCAGCGATAACACACACCGAACTGAAAGGGAATGAACCGTGTTATCATGTGTTTAAAGCAAACAAATAAACAAACACCATACCTATAACCAGACGCCTCATCGGCAATCAGACAAATCTCGTTGTTTGTTGCACTCGATGTGAGGGTCTTCACCAACTTGTCCACAGCTCTTCCCGGACTCAGATTCACCAGATGAAGGTGGACCCGACTGGCGGCTTGTGGGCCGATAACCAGCCGGGCCGTCTCCTCCAGCTGCTGCTTTATGTGATGAGCGGCGGCACGGCTCTTTCTATCTCCGCTGAGGATGTTCACGGTCTTGTTTCGCCGCATCCACTCCACGCCCATGATGACCTCCGTCAGTGTTTTGCCCGTCCCTGGAGGACCAGCGAGGTAGGCAAGGTTAGGCGCCGTGTGAATGAGAGCCAGCTGGTGATGAGAGAGGGTTTTGTTTCTTCACTGAACTAAATAAATAATGAGTGAACAGTTGGGAAAGGGTCGAGGCTGGGTAAGGCAGGGGGGGGGGGGGGGTGGGAGCTGGGAGTGGGTGGGTGGGTGTTTGGAAGTTTAACGTCCTTTTCCACCACATACGGGTGATATCAAAGACGAGACAACGATGAAAAAACCAGCACAATATTTGGCCCCAGCCGGGGTTCGAACTCACGACCCGAGCATTGGAAGTCCAACGCTCTACCATTCGACCACCGCGGCTGCGGGAGGGGGGAAGGGGGGGGGTGCGTAACAGTGGAAGGGTGGAGAGGGAAGGGTTAGATGTCGGTTTCAGATTTCAAGAGGCGGACAGAGTCAGGCCGTTTACAAAGTTCAGAGTGTAAAACACATCACCTTAGTATAGGGGCAAGTAATGTAACATTCGACTGTTGACTCACTTCTGGGACTGTATGTTTTTAAGTTGTTTCTCTATAGAGAAACAACTTTATGAGACGGGGCAAATTTTGCTGCGCGCAGCAGCAAGTTTCAGTGATACAAAACAAGACTGTGACGTTTCTCCACACAATACATACTTTCACGCACATAGTGACGTAACGAAACCTGCGTCATAGACACTTGACGTGCACACTATGCTGCTGCGTTCTTTTTGGCGGGAGTTGTGAGACGTGTGTGTGTGTGTGTGTGTGTGTGTGTGTGTGTGTGTGTGTGTGTGTGTGGACGGATGTAATGATGGCTATCTCCTAAACCACGATGGAGGCCTTTTTTACTTTGAGATAAAATGGGCAATCACCTTCTCCAGAGCTACCTTTCACGATTTGTAGCCTGCCGCATTTTCAGAAGAGTAATCGCCAATTTTAAAAAATCGGTCATGTTACGAATTTTTTCGAAAAAGTTGTTCAAATTCCTTCATTTTCTAGACTTTGGAAGTTCACCCAATCACACTGCCTTGATTCGTGCTACAGCTCTGTAGCTCTGACTGGTTTTGTGTAAAAAAAATATTTCCGAGGTAGGGGTGGTTTGCACATAAGATCAAATATCTATGAAAAGACTACTGCAAATTACTTATCATCCCGGCGTTTTTGTCTAGTGTGACAACTGCACATATGACAGGAACTACTGCACTATTATATCTTTAGCATTTAGAATAACTGAACTTTTATATAAACATAACTTTTTCAAGTTTCTGCGAGAAGCACCGGTCAAAAGAGTTCCAAATTTTCGATTTCATAAGTACAATCCAAGGTATTCTAGTTCATGTTTCACCAGCCCTCTATATCTTCCAGATTTTATGTAAAAATTAGTTCAGCTAGGGAAGTCACAAAAGCAACAGGGAAATCACAAGACATGCACAAGCATCGTCTGTCATACCACCAGTGTGAAGCTGACGTCAAACGCTTAGTTCACAGACAAAATAAGCAAGTATCGTCACTGCCTCCGACATTTCACCAGCCCTCTAGATCTTCCAGATTTCATGTGAAAAATAATTCAATCGGGGAAGCCACAAAGCCAACAGGGAAATCACAAGACATAAACAAGCTTCTTCAGACGATGGCAGTGCTAGAGGCTGACGTGAAAATGTTTAGTTCGCGGAATTGACGTCATCTCTCTGTCTGTGTATGACGACCTGCCTGAGGCTGACGTCAAATGTTTAGTTCACGGAACTGACCTCTCTCTCTCTCTCTCTCTCTCTCTGGGGAGCCAGGGTGGCCGAATGGTAGAGCGTTGGACTTTCAATGCTCGGGTCGAGAGTTCGAATCCCGGCTGGGGCCAAATGTTTGTGCTGGCCTTTCTCTCGTTGCCCCGTCTTAGAAAGCACCCTTACGTGGTGGAAAAGGACGTTAAACTCCTAAACACCCACCCACCCTCTCTCTCTCTCTCTGTCTCTGTCTGTCTGTCTGTCTCTCTCTCTCTCTCTCTCTCTCTCTCTCCCCACCCGGCCCCACCCCCAGTCACGTGACTAATCGGTCGAGGTCGTAGAGGATCTAGTGTCATTGGTAGAACTTGGAGAGGGGAGAACCGGCAACAATAACAACAAAACAGACAAAATAAAATGAAATTTGGAGAAACAACTTTGTAGGACGGGGCCGTTCCTCCTTGTTTTTGTGTGTGGAGTTGGAGAGATCCACTGCTGACAGCCTGTGATAAAGATTAAGTAGCCGCCTGATAGGGGTACAGAGCTACTGCTGACAGCCGGTAACATAGTGGGAAGAATCACCTGATAGGGGCAGAGAGCTACTGCTGACAGCCGGTAACACAGTGGGAAGAATCACCTGATAGGGGCAGAGAGACACTGGTGGTAGCCGGTATCATAAAATCAGGGGTAGAAAACCACTGGCTGACAGTCGGGTATGCAAAATCACCTGACAAGGGTGGAGAACCACTGCTTACAGCCGGTAATGGAAAATCACCTGATATCGGCAGAGAATCGTGGTGACAGCCGGTAATATAAAATCACGTTGACAGCCAGTAACATGGAGAAAAGAATCACGTGACGGGGGTAGAGAACTTCCGTTGACAGCCAGGAACATGGAGAAAGGAATCACGTGACGGGGGTAGAGAACTACCGTTGACAGCCAGTAACATGGAGCAAGGAATCACGTGACGGGGGTAGAGAACTACCGTTGACAGCCAGTAACATGGAGAAAAGAATCACGTGACGGGGGTAGAGAACTACCGTTGACAGCCAGTAACATGGAGAAAAGAATCACGTGACGGGGGTAGAGAACTACCGTTGACAGCCAGTAACATGAAGGAAAGAATCACCTGGTATGGATACAGCGCTACTTTTGTCAACCGGTCGCCGACCTCGGAGATAAACTGTCCCGCTGTCCGTATGTCGGTTACCACCAGCCGGGGCTCGCTCTTACAGAAGATCTTCACTACAGTCGCAGGGCCCGCAAATCTGGTGACAAACACTGACGTTACTATAGTGCACACGAGATAGTAAAGAAAAAAAATGTTTCTGTTTGTAGTGCTCTCTCTCTCTCTCCACTGGCTGGGGCCAAATATTTCTGCTGGCTTTTTTATCGTTGCCCGTCATTTCAGCGCCAACATTTCAGCGCCAACATTTCAGCGCGACGACTTTTCAGCGCCGTACATTTCAGCGCCATACAGCGCCTCCCCCTCCGAGTGAATAGCCGGGGGCGGTGGCTGTTAGCGGGGGAGGGGGGGGGGGCGGGGTGGCTGATAGCGGCGTCCTTTTGATTGCTTTGCAATCAGTACGAGGTCTGTAGGAAGCAGTCAGCTTTGTGTTTGTAAACCGATCAACTTCCAAGGTGTACGAATACGTGAAGGTGTTGTCACCCTGTTTGTCGTTTCTATTGCTTCCAATTGAGACGACGACGTGTTAATGTGCGTGAATCCGCTGTCAGCAGGAAGCTTGTTGTTGCTTTGTTGCATCGTCAGTCGATCACCTGCTGATCTGTTTGTTTGAAATCAAACGGTGCAGCTTTCCCTGGATTGGAGATAACGGGTTGCCACTTCCATCTGGCACAGAACGTCTGGCGTCACATTCAAGACAATGGACTCTCAAATGACTACAAAAACGATGAGAATTTTGCGAAATTGATGAGAATGCTGCCGGGTTTGGCATATCTGCCTCCCGGAGACGTCGAGCATGCCTTCGAAACTGTCTTTGATCCTACATCGCCTTTTTATGACGAACGTGGCCAACCAGTATTTGACTACTTTGAGGACACATACATCGGCAGACCTCGTCGTCGTGGCCCCCGTCACTCACCACATTTTGAAATTGGAATGTGGAATGTGCATGACCGAGTCCTTTCGGATGCAGCGAAGTCCAACAACAGTGTGGAAGGATTTCACAACGCTTTCCAGAACCACGTAGGGGCGTACTCCCCAGATTTGTGGAAGCTCATTGCAGTCCTCAAAAAAGAGCAAGCGATGGTTCAAGCTGACGTTACGCGTCTTATTGGAGGTCAGGCTCCTGCCCCGAAGCGGCGAAAGTACAAAGACTTAAAAAAGCGTGTGAAAACCATAATCCTGCAGTACAATGCAGGAGATCGTTCTCTCATGGACACGATGGAGGGACTTGCGTTCATGTTTTAGGCCAACTAGGCATGTTTTACAATGGAGAGACACCAAACGACCCATTTGGATTTTAGTGATTTTAATGGACACCATGGGTTTTAGATAATTTGTCATTAAAGTTTAACTTGTTAAAAAAATGTGATTAGCTAGTTTATGTGTTTAGCTAGTTCTCTCTCTCTCTCTCTCTCTCTCTCTCTCTCTCTCTAATCGTTTGGCGCTGAAATGTACGGCGCTGAAAAGTCGTCGCGCTGAAATGTTGGCGCTGAAATGTTGGCGCTGAAGTGTCATGGAACCCGTCTTTGATATCACCCGAATGTGGTGGAAAAGGACGTTAAACCCCCAAGCACCCACCCTCTCTCTCTCTCTCTCTCTCTCTCTCTCTCTCTCTCAATCTCTCTCTCTCTCTCTCTCTCTCTCTCTCCGAGTGCGAGGGAATAACAATTTTCACCACGAAGTCATCAGAAGATCTGGAATAAAAACGGAACAAACAACAGAAATACGATACTTACATAAGGAATAGTTTGGATGGGGAAAACAAACATGATTTAAATGTAAAAGCTGTTCATATATAAACATAACAGTTCAGTAAACTAACAACGACCAAATGTACCACAGACAGTGTTGTACTTACAGTACTTGATTTTCATCTCTTTGGTGTTGAACCTACCTGGCCACAAGCTCCTCGTATAAACTGTCGGTCATGGCGGGGTCAGGTCCGGTCCCTGCTACACACTGTGTCCACCACTTGCCCAGACTGGTCAGCACGTTAGCAGTGACTTGGTGTGGCGCCGTGGCGGGTGACATTTGGTCCGAACACAAGCAGTAAGGAATGGGGTCGGTGGTGGGTGGCAGGTCCAGAGAATCACACAGGGCCTGTATAGTGCGTGAGTGACACGGACAACAGCGGTTGTTCATACTCACGAGAAGACTCACAAGTTGAATTCATTTTCACTCGATAGTCTGATACACACTCCTAGCGAGGTGTTTTCATCATGTACAATAGTGTGTAACTGCGCTACATCAGCGCCCTTGTGTCTGTTGAAGTGCACATGTACTGTCTTTGTTTTGTACTAATTTCTCAGATTATTCGTATCCGAAGCGTTAAACACATACTTACAGCTTTAAATGATCACGGGAATAATGTCAGACTGTGATGAACTTCAGGAATGAGCAGGATATATACGAAACTAAAACCTAATACGGGGTGGTTTGGGGTGAGGGTGGGTGTTAGGGTGTTGAACATCCTTTTCCATCACGTACGGATGATTTCAAAGACAGGGCATCGAGAACAAATATCTGGCCCCTCACGACCCGAGCAATGCAAACTCAACGCTCTACCATTAAGCTACCCGGCTCCCTCTAAAAACTAATACCATCAACTATCATGAAAGTAGAAATCACTGATCATGTTATCTGATTATAAAACTGAGTGCTTGCCTCTTTGACCGTTTGATCCTTTCCCAGGGCCGCCCGCAGTGTTGTGCTGGACACGTAAGGTAATATCAGTGTGGACCGGACTCGGGGAGGAGATGACAGGTCGCTGACCAGATGGTTCAAAACTTCTTTAGTCTTCTGTAGCTGTCCCACAGCCTGTTGCTGACCTGTCTTCTGTAACTTCAGCATCTTCCTCATCACCTTCAACACCTCGTCCTGTATCTGCTGTTCACTCAGTTTCCGATCAGCGGCGTTGAATCCCACGGACTTGATCTCCCCGGCACACAGACCATAGTTTCTATGAACAATGAGAACGTCAAAGTCGCCCTTGTCAAGCTTCTGGCCGCTAAGATCAACTGGTCGTTTCATCTGGCTGACCGCTCCGGAATAGCAAGGTTCACTCAGATAGTTTTCAAAGTCCAGCTGTGACATCACGAACATGACCTCCCCTCGCTTCTCCGCCATTTCCTGCAGACAGTGCAGCACGTGCACTTGAGCTTTGTCGTCTCTGACGTCACTGTCCAAGAGTGGTGGGGATGGAGGAGGACATCCGGGTCGTTTCTGCACGCGTGGCTGCGTATCTACAGGTGCCTGAGGGACGTTGACCTCCACGCCAGATACAAGATGTGTCTCGTGCTTCACGCGGTGCATGTAGACGTGCGGCAGGAAGTGTGTCCGCTGTAACAGGTCTGGATACCACTCTCTTACACACTGCCGCCATGACACTGGAGTCGGAGACTGAAAACGACAAATAGCAAACAAATTAACTGATCAGTTTGACAACTGATTTGCACTTTGGCGAGGGATCGTGACTGAAACGTTCACTGTGACTCTGTCTGTCTGTCGACTGTCTCCTGTATTACTGTTTGTGGCTTTAACAGTTAACGTTTTCTAAGCAGTGACACATGGCAGAAACGTCAAACTGTGGTATTTTGTGACAATTAACACCTTACCAACAATAGTGTCCGAGTCATTTCTGTTCAGGCACATAATGAAAGTTTCTAATGCTTATGGTTTTGTTGAAAATCGCCATTTCCTTAGACGCCTGAAATTCCAGACAAGCAAGGACAGCGGATCCTACATACACATTTGAGTGTCCTTCCCCAATGGCCCAGGCAGCAGGATTATGTCAACATTTCTGGAAACCGAGCGTTTGCTCAACACTTTCTCGCGTTCTCTCAGCAGTCATTACTACCAGCCGTACACCAAACGCAGTATACTTACATTATGTTTAAAGAAACTTTAGAGAAGCGACTTTAAATGACACTGTGCAAAGAACAAGGCAAAAACAAGAGTTCCTGTGAAAGTTTCATGAAATGTGGTTTGGTCAGGCATTGGTGTCGACTCACAAATCAAACTCATTACAAACATTACACTGGGCATAGTGATGGTTGGTAGCACAATAAAAGATACATCGTGTAGGATAGACAACTCTTACTGTGGCAAAAAAAGTGTTTCGCACAGCGCCGGTCAGTGGTCTGCCCCTAAGTCTATTTTTGAGCTCTGTAAACCTGTAATGTGGCCATCGACCCCATGTGAAGTCCTTGCCCAAAGTTAGTACGTGTCGAGTACAGCGGCAGCCATTAATAATAATAATAATAATGAGTATTGTATAGACGCTTTACCCAATTTCATGAATCGGCTCAAAGCGCCGCGAACTGAACCCAACACGCACGCCCACGTGTATCACACGCATTCTCTCACACACTGGACATAAACACATTACAGTCACGTGGTGTGAAGAGTTAGCTCAGCTATTTAAATTTCAGAATTTACAATTGCATCATGTTTCAAATTTGGTGAGCTGAACATTTCCAAAGCAGAGAGGGAGGAAGCCGGAGTACCCGGAGAGAACCTCCGACGATCGGCCCGAATGAACGGTGCCACATACGAGCAGGAAAAAAATTCTTTGCCCCGTGTGGGTCTCGAACCCCTGACATTGGTGACAAGTCTCTTAACCACTAGAACACCGACCGCCCCGCCGATTAGGATTCGTCTGCTCCACACAAACAGGTGACGTCACTTCAGACAGTCACCCGGATGTGCCTATCAACACTGGATTACACGATTTTCTTAGTGCGTGTTGCTTCTGCGGTAGTTATGCCAGTATCTTATACACGTGCTAGGCGAGAGAATCGCTTCTAACCAAATGTCTGAAGCGGCGTAAATAGGTCAGATAGACTGCATGCGCGTGGGTCTCGTGCTGACCTGTGACTACACGGGACTGAACCAGAAAGCCATGCCAGCCTTAATCGTATGTGTGTGTTTACAGTTGTAGGGTAATTAGCTGTCACGTGATACTAATGCCCATTTTATGGCTCTACGCATCACGGGATAACCCGTCGTAGCTGGTAGACACATTTTGGCTCAACAAAGGGCCCGGAAAGGGTTAAGATTTCTCTCACATCTAACTGAGACTGCGTCAGTTCTTGTCTTCGTCATAAGCTTAGGTCGATCTGTAAGCTTTACAAAACTGCAGGATGTATCTTTGAATACAGTCATGTATGATGCACCATTTTTACCTTGTGTGTGAAACAAACCTGAGCTACTGACGGCTGCTGGCCGTGTTGAGGTGTTGCCTGGGAGATGACCTGGTGTGAACCTTGACCTCCTGGTGAAGCTGAAGATTGGGGATGATGTGAGGCAGGTTGAGAGCTGGATGTTGTAGACAGGGGACAAGTGGTAGTGACGGCCACGGCTTGTCTTGCTGTGTGAGGAGCATGTGAAGTGGGCGGTTGCTGACCTTGACTCTGTGGTGACGCTGAAGGTGGGATGTTGGACATATTGTAGGGACATTTTGCTGCAACATGACCGTTCTTACCACAGCGATGACACTGGAAGTTGGGACACTTTCTAACGTTTCTTGCAGTATGGCCGCGCCATTCACAGTTAGGACACTGAACATACGGACAGTCTGATGAAACATGGCCGACCTGACCACACCGATCACACCGGATACTGGGACAGTTTGGTGCAATATGGCCGGCCTGACCACACCGATCACACCGGATACTGGGACAGTTTGGTGCAATATGGCCGGCCTGACCACAGCGATCACACCGGATATTGGGACAGTTTGAATGAGTATGGTCGGCCTGACCACAGTCACGACACAAGCGCCGGGGCTCTCGGTAACTTGCCTGTAGTTTGCTTGTTGAATTTCCCATTTCCTGTTTTTAGCACAGAAATTTAGACACCCTTGGTGGGTCTGAAAATAAATGAAAAATAAATGTTTATAATTGCAGACAGAGGTTGTGATCTATACAGGTAGTCTTGTAGCATATAGATACAGGTTTTACTTACAGCCTATTATATCAAATTGTTTTACAAACATGTACATGTTATACTTTTCTGCAACTTTTCTTTTCAACATTGTTAACCACGAAAGTAAGACGTTAGTTTATAGCAAGCACAACACTTCACTTGCCTGGCCTGTACAGGTCTGTATCTGTTGTCAACAGGATCAACACGTGACTGGAGATGGTTAGAATTCTACAAGCCTTTCTGACTTGTACTTTGGTCACTACCTGTAAGAGCGTAAAATAACGTGCAATCATGTACTGCAATATTCGACAACACGTCAACAGTTGATTGGCAACTGGTTAACCTGTAAAGATTGGTGTCGTGAACAGAACAGACAAAACAAAGAAGAACAAAGAACAAAACACACAGGGCAAAATGGCCGATGTAAAAATGTCATTAAAAAAAAAGAAAAGAGAAATGGAAATACGGGTCGCCTTTTGCACATTACATAAGGTCGGTAATATTCACAGGGTGACCCAGATAAATGCATGACGGTGAACGGGAATTTCCGAAAATTCGTAAGAACGGACAACATGGTGTCAAGGTGGGGCGGACATGCTGGGCTCAACCCATTGTTGGCCTGTCTCACAAACAAAACTCTAGCACTAAGACCGCTTGCTGAAATCATATATGATAGTTTGGGTTATACCTGTCATATGACCTGAAAACAAGCGCACGTGTAGTGTGTGAACAGTGACCTAGAAATATTAATCTGTTCAGACACTTGATGTGAGTGAGAAAGGGGGCGTGTTTCACTTGACTGCCAAGGTCAGGCTACACGCCAAATACAGAATACGGTCATCTGTATTATTATCTGAGTATGATGGGGCGTTCTGAAACAGATAAGATTTCTATCTGATTTATTGGCGTTGTACTGACCTGGCAATAAATGCTGTAAGAATACCAGCTGATCCTCTACAAAAACAAAGTTCGTCATTGTGGAGGTGAACATCGCTCACCGAGAGAAGGATAGAGGCAATATGCTAATTGCCTAGGTGCAGCTCCTACCCGTAACGGAGGACGGGCGGGTGGGTGTTTGGGGGTTTAACGTTCTTTTCCACGACACACGGGTGATATCAAAGACGGGGCAATGATGAAAAAGGCAGCACAAATATTAAGCCCCAGCCGGGATACGAACTCACGACCCGAGCATTAGAAGTCCAACGCTCTACCATTCGGCCACCCCGGGCCCCCGTAACGGAGGACGGAGTAATATATTTCAGTCCCCGTCCCGAAAAACACGAAAAATTGGACCGGAAACGACATGTTGCGTTTTGCACAGAGCAGTCAAACCAGTCAGCAAACATGGTCAGGCACAAGCGAGAGAAGGCGATGCACCGGTCACTGATTGATTCGTGTGACAACGATAACTCTACTGTTGGAAACGACTCAGCTTGTGTTTCTACAGTGTCAGCTGCAACAACAAACTACCAAAAAGGCGAGACAGGAGGGGAGCGCAAGCGGTTCTACTACCACACGAGACCACTTCCCTGTAACTGATCGAGAAGAGACTTCAACAATGGCGGACAAGGGAAGAGACAATGAGGCGGTTGGTGGCAGTGTTTCCGTCAGTGGTGCAGGAAGGTGTCAAAGTGCGGTGAGTTTTAATGCAGACTCACTGAAAGAAATTCGTGCTCTGTCGTAGAACATTAGTGACGCAAGCGTTTGATCGTCTGAATGGCACGGTAGAAGAAATGCGTGGGCATTTTTTCTTTGAACTGCGACAGGAAAATGACCAGTTAAAGAAGGACATTGCGGTATGCGAGAAGACGAAGACGGAGTTGACACGAATTGCCTCAGAGGCAAAGCAGCACTCCGCACTTGCTGGCCGAAATGTGAACAAGAGGATCCCGGTGTTCAAAGTGACAACTTCAGCAGGTCGCGCACGAAGGTGGTGGTGGTTGGAAGTTAGCGCAAGTGAGCTGGAGTTGGACATAAAATAAAATGACGTGGAGGGGGGAGTTCGGTTTTGATGTGGAATCAAGACTAGGTCATACTTATAGTCAATGAGGAAAAGAAAATGGAAAGAACCAATGTAGGGTAAAGACACAAAAGTAATGTGAGGACTTGCTGTAACAGTGTATAATTTATAACACGTGTTACTCATTCTGGCGTAAACAGCGAACAAGAAGAGAAGTGTACGAAATGTCAGGGAAATTTTATTTTTAACTCAATTCTTACCAAGTACGTTTGGGGTTGTGTACCAGTGCCCTCGCTGCAAATATCATAAATAATTAATTTACATCAACATTGATTTCAAGTTGGCCTGGTGGGAGTGGTGCACCTTGATAATAATTAAAATAATAATTATGGTAATAATAATAATAATAATGATAATAATAATAATAATATAGGCGCTTTACCCAATTTCATGACTCGGCTCAAAGCACCGCGAACTGAACCCAACACGCACGCTCACGTGAATGACACGCATTCTCTCACACACTGGACATAAGCACATTACAGTCACATGGTGCGAAGGGTCAGCGCAGCTATTTAAATTTCGGAATTTAGAATTGCATTATTTTTATATGCTGTGGGCTGAACATTTCCAAAGCAGAGGGGGGAGGAAGCCGGAGTACCCGGAGAGAACCTCCGAAGATCGGTCCGAGTCAACGATGCCACATACGAGAAGGAAAAATTCTTTGCCCCGAGTGGGACTTGAACCCCTGACCTCTCGCATTGGTGACAAGTTTTAACCACTAGACCACCGACTGGTGTTTGCTGCTGTGTGAGCCGCCAAGGAACCGTTAGTCTTGCCTGATTGTCGCATACAGGGGCCACAACCGGAAAACAGTCAAAAACGTCGGATACTCTCGCGCAGTACGAAGTGTGTTAACAATATTGACACGCTAGTATTTTGTCTGGGGTAAAAAAAAAAAGAAAAAGAAAAGTAAAGGCTGTTGTATCTCCTACAAACGATATACATGTAGTAATAATATCGGTTGTCAGATAATAGACGTTGTGCAGCAGCAAACTTTATCAATACTGTCTAAACTAGACAGAGACCCCCCCCCTCCCCTTTCTCCCCTCCCCCTTATTTCTCCGCAGTCCTCCTTCCCCGCCCCCAGACAGCCTTTAAGTTTAAGGCCAAGGTTAAAAGATAATCCGAATGAGAAGGAGATCAGGCGAGAAATAGTCTGGATGAAAAAAATAGATATGATTGGGTCGTGAGTCTAGGTTGAATTTAAACCAAGCAAGGAAGCACACACACACACACACACACACACACACACACACACACACACACACACCGCGCGCGCGAGTCAACAAGTCAGTCAATAGGGGTGGACAGATCACATACATTTCTGAGATCATGTGCACATTCGGGGGATGTTGACGCGAGACTTATTCCTGATAGACTCTGTGTCCCTCTCTCACAAGCTAGGGAGTTTTAATGTTGTTGGTGGTGGTGGTGGTGGTGTTTTTTTTTTTTTTCGGTTTTTTTTTTTTTTTAGCCCGCTCGACATTATGAAGCTTCTCGGTCAGCGCCATAGACAGTGTATGTAGAATGAAAATGATGGATCATGATATGTATAATGATATGTAGAATGTATGTAGAATGTATGTAGAATGATATGTATAATGATATGTAGAATGTATGTAGAATGATTTGTATAATGATATGTAGAATGATATGTAGAATGATATGTATAATGTATGTAGAATGTATGTAGAATGATATGTATAATGTATGTAGAATGTATGTAGAATGATATGTAGAATGATATGTAGAATGATATGTATAATGTATGTAGAATGTATGTAGAATGATATGTATAATGTATGTAGAATGTATGTAGAATGATATGTATAATGATATGTACAATGTATGTAGAATGATATGTAGAATGATATGTATAATGATATGTAGAATGTATGTAGAATGATATGTATAATGTATGTAGAATGTATGTAGAATGATATGTAGAATGATATGTATAATGTATGTAGAATGTATGTAGAATGATATGTATAATGTATGTAGAATGATATGTAGAATGATATGTATAATGATATGTAGAATGTATGTAGAATGATATGTAGAATGATATGTATAATGATATGTAGAATGTATGTAGAATGATATGTAGAATGATATGTATAATGTATGTAGAATGTATGTAGAATGATATGTAGAATGATATGTATAATGTATGTAGAATGATATGTAGAATGATATGTATAATGTATGTAGAATGTATGTAGAATGATATGTATAATGTATGTAGAATGTATGTAGAATGATATGTAGAATGATATGTATAATGATATGTAGAATGTATGTAGAATGATATGTATAATGATATGTAGAATGTATGTAGAATGATTTGCACTGTGGATTCACCTTGATTTAGGTACTTGACATGTTCGCGCTTTATCTGGGGTGAAAAATTGAACACCATTTTATCTCCTACGAAACAAAAGTTAACCGCTGTCTGATGTCATCCCGTGTGTAGCAACAACTGTAATCGACGCTGTCTCCATCCCCTACTTCAGCTGTCTGACTCAGTGCCTCTATGTCACGCGACTTGTGTGTGTGTGTGTGTGTGTGTGTGTGTGTGTGTGTGTGTGTGTGATTGATGTTGTCCTTGTGTTGTCCATTTTTCGACCTGTCCACCCAATGTTATGAAACTTCTCCACTAGCGTCACTGTCATAAACAGTATCTGTGTCTGCGCTGTAGATAGTGTATTTATACATTCATTATCCACTGGGCATGATGAAACTTCTCGATCAGTGTTATAGACAGATAGTGCATGTATCGATCTGTACTGTAGACAGACAGTGCATGTATCGATCTGTACTGTAGACAGATAGTGCATGTATCGATCTGTACTGTAGACAGATAGTGCATGTATCGATCTGTACTGTAGACAGATAGTGTATGTATCGATCTGTACTGTAGACAGATAGTGTATGTATCGATCTGTACTGTAGACAGATAGTGTATGTATCGATCTGTACTGTAGACAGATAGTGCATGTATCGATCTGCACTGTGGACAGATAGTGCATGTATCGATCTGTACTGTAGACAGATAGTGCATGTATCGATCTGTACTGTAGACAGACAGTGCATGTATCGATCTGTACTGTAGACAGATAGTGCATGTATCGATCTGTACTGTAGACAACGTATTTTCTAGTTATTTGTTTGAACATTGTCCACTGGACACGGGGAAAGCTTCTCGATCAATGTTATAGACAAGTAGTGCATGTCTCTACACTGTAAACAAGGCAGAAATGCTGAGTTTATCGCAGTCAGATATATTATACGTCCTTACTGATGTGGATCCGATGCTACTGTGAGTGATTTCGGAATCCACATGAATAAGGACGTATATCTGGCTAGGAGAATCTCAAAATATCCACCACCACCACCACCCCCCCCATCCCCCCTCCCTCCCAGTCAGTGCATGTATCAGCACTATAGATTCATGTCACCTGACACTTGACATGTTCTCGCTTTATCGGGGTTGAAAAAGTGACGACTGTTTTATCTCCTACAATCCACCTATAACCCATGTCCGATATTAAACCTTGTGTAGCAGCAAGTGTAATGGACGCTGTCTGAATCATGTGAACCAATCTCCACTTGCTACTTCAACAGCATCACTCGGTGTACCGATGTCACGGGACTGATAATGTGGCTTTTGAATTTTTGATAACTGTTACCTTTGTACTTTTCTAGACGCGTCCACCCAGTGGTATGAAACTTCTCTATCAGGGTCATACTCCTTGACAGTGCATGTGACTGCACAGTAGATAGTGTCTGTTTGGTTGGTTGGTGGTTTTTCTTCATTTTTTTTTCCTGTGCACTTGCCATGATGAATCTTTTCTATTACCGTCATACTATAACAGACAATGTATGTATCTGCACTGCAGGCAGAGTGGTTTTGTTGTTGTTGTTGTTGTTGTTGTTGGGTTTTTTGTTACCCTGTTAACTGAGCGTGAAGGACATAGAGATTACATGATTAGTTCGAGTGGTTTACGGCGAAAGATTAACCCCGAGATGGTTCGATTGATTGTGTAGCTACCGAGCCTCCGGAGAGGTAGCTACTCAAACAATCGAACCATCGAGGGGTTAATCTTTCGCCTTAAACCACTCGATCTAATCATGCAAGCTGTTTATACCACGAGCATTCAGACTCTTACCTCTACTGCTCTTGTCGCATACATTTTCTGCGACATTTTGTTTCTGGTAGGGTGATTAGTGACTTTTGTACCCCTTCAAAATTCTGCGCACTGACTTGTGAAGAAATGATGCGTTGGGTAGTTGAAAGTGCTTGATGTAAAGAAGAATATCGTTTAAAGCATGTGCTCATGTACTGACATTCAAAAGTGCACTCGCAAATACTTCGCAGAGAATTTTCTGTGCGATCAATTTTACGTGGTCCAAGGAAAATAAAATTTCACCCCCAAAAGTGAGCAAAATAACTGTGCACTGGCCGTGACGTATGAGTTCCAAATGTTTGAAATGACGCACTTTCTGATTGAACTCGTAAACCACTGAGTGGGTTATGGAAAGTCATAACTCACACTTTGAATCTCTGTTTCATTACTATTTTCGGACGTAAAGCACTCATAGTTAACTCACTGAAAGTTTGCACTGGCGCGTGGTGTAAAGCGCCATAGTAGTGTATGTAGATCAGTGTCGATGTTGACACTTCACACGTTCGCGCACTATTAGGGGTGAAACAGTAAGGTCTGTTTTAAACCAGATATAACCGTTATCCGTTATCAAACCTTGGGCAGCAGCAAAAACAGTCAACACGGTCTGGACCAATTTGCCACCCGAACCTCTCACCCCCCCCCCCCCTCCCCCAACAGCACCCCCTTCCCCCTGTGTCTGTTACACCCTACTGTTCAAGCACTGATTATCTGCCGCGGTTAAGGTTCGTCAGACAGGAGACTGTAAGGATGGACAACCCACCTGTCGACAAGCGTGAAGTAGTTTAAAGTTACATTTGTTATGTTTTCGGAAAGTCCGGTCGCTCACGCACACATCAGCAGTTCTGCATATTTCCACTGAATTAATTAATGTGTGTGTGTGTGTGTGTGTGTGTGTGTGTGTGTGTGTGTGTGTGTGTGTGTGTGTGTTGATAAGTGTTTCTTATCAACAACAACTAGGGTTCCGTTTACGCTTTTCTCTGAATATTTCGTGAAAAGGGAGGCTATTAAAAGAAACGAAACTAAACGTAATATATAAATAATCGTATCTGGTGTCACCACGACCTTGATGTCTCCTTGTGATAAACAACTCGTTATCAAGCTGTTTGCGTCAGCAGCAAAACTATCCTATTGTGGTGCACTATCGTCCCTTACTACTGGTGATCTACCTTGTGCAGAAACGTCCATTTGTGGTTATATATAAATTATATTGAGTATTGGTGTCAAACACTGGAAAAAAGATTCCGAGACCTAAGCGAGTGTTGAGTTCTCCCGTTTTGTAAGACGTTTGTTCTGGCCTTCCCAAAAAAAAAAGAAGAAAAAAAAAAAGAAGCTGCTGAAAAAGAGCTTGCTGCTGAATCAGGACAGTATCAGTATGCAATCTCATCCACTATAATTCGCTATACTACAGTTCTGTATACATTTTAAGCTGAGTGAGCAAAACGCGCCCTACCCAAATGGCATCTTGACGTGTCAAATCATGCAGGGCAGATTTCTTTTTTTTGGTCAAGACCGTGAAGACGATGTCAACAGGTCAACTACAGGTCAACAGGTTCAGTACTGTCTGCATGCTACGTCTGTAGGTCTGATGTGTTACATCTGTATCATCAATAGTAACAGTTTTACATTATTTTGTTTATAATTTTTTATTTTATCATCAATTTTTTTGTTGTTGTCTTGGTAGCACATTTCCATTACTCGTCTGAAAGCTAATGAAAAATGGCGTTACCAGCCCCAACACTGTTGTTTGTGATGAAGCAGTGGCAGGATGTACAGTCCGTTACAATTTTGACCAATGGTGTTCCCTGTTATATTTATCATGAACGATCTTGGAAAGGTCCCATTTTGTTGATGGTGATTGTTTCAGACCACATTCACACTTTTCGTGAGGAAATCTGTACGTAAACCATCTCTACAAGTACCCGTGTGTGTGTGTGTGTGTGTGTGTGTGTGTGTGCGTGTGTGCGTGCGTGTGCGTGCGTTTTCAAGAAGCATTTCGTACTTTTTCGCAGTCAAATTCATGCACAGTATAAACTTCTCAATGCATTTGGTTGAAACTTTCCCTCTATTGGTTTATCCACCAGCTCATGCAGACTTGCATCCTAATATAAAACATTCAGACATTAAAAAGATAAATTAAACTACGTACCGGTATTTGTTGTCAGGTGATCGCAGCCGGAGGAAAAGGAGCTATTGAGCACTAATTGTCTTTGGTATGAACACAGCACTACAGGTGTGTGTAGCTGTTCATTCTGACAACCGAAAGCCGCCAAGAAAATGAAGCAACATGTAAGCAACAACACCAGTCTTTGTATCACAGTCCTACAGGCGTATGTAACTGTTCATTCTGACAACCGAAAGCCGCCAAGAAAATGAAGCAACTTTTCTTCAGTAACAACAGTCTTTGTAACACAGTCCTACAGGTGTATATAACTGTTCATTCTCTCACTAGATCAGCCATGAAAATGTAGTGGACGGGTCATGGGTCACAGGAATCAATGCCCATTCGTCCAGTGTTGGATAAACACCGAATGACGCATCACTAGTTTATATATCATAGGCTATACTCTGGTGTTTTGGTGGTAGACCACATCACCTAATGTATGTACCGTTAAAGACAGCCAGGGTGGAGATGCAGTCACGTGACCGGCAGATATCGCTAGACCACGTCACCAGGCCGCTGTGAGCGCGAGGGTGACAGGCGTGTGGGTTGATGCAGTTAGTCAGGATATGAATATGCATGTCGTGACGTCACGTGCGGGAAGAACGCGACTTCGGCTTACGTGTGATTGTTGTTGTTGTTGTAGTTTGTGTTTTCGGCAAGTTCCTACGATGTTCACAGGTTTTTTGTTGTTGTTTTTTTCGGTGACTCACTGTCGTTAAAAATTCTACTCTGGTTTTCATTCTACTCCTGGTAAAGCTAGCGGAGGTGTAGTGGGTACAATGCTGTCCCGCCCCCCCCCCCCTCCCCCCCACTAGGTTTACAGCCACGTCACTCGCATATAATTATAAATAATATTATATGCACATGTTAGAAGGGGAGGTCCATGACATGGCTACAACGCTAGAACTCAGTCAGTAAGGACGCTTTGAAAACAATCCAAGTCCTTTAAAATATTGATTTATTTTATAAGTTTATAAACAAGAGTTTTCTGTGACTCAGCAGATTACGTCTTATTCCCTTCAAAACTGAACAACAACAACAACAACAACAACACACACACACACACACACACACACACACACACACACACACAGATAAAAAAACTGTTCTGAGAACACAGATTTACTTCACACAAATACGTTTCTTCACTGTTGACAGCATTGCTGTATGATATAGGCGCTTGTCAAAAGCCGTGTCCGGTACACATGCACCAGTATAATATGAGTGACTCTCTTGACACAGCAGACCATACACCCACCAACCCACCCTGCCATCCCTGAAACAACACGTGATAGAAGACTGCTAGACCTATAGCTGAAAGTAGGTCAGTCAATCATTTGAGTGCTGTGGAAGGGTATCCAACTAACAAAGGAAGCGGTTACATGTAAATTTACTGTATCGTAGTCGCCAGCATCACTAAGCTGGTTTGTTAACAGTACCACCACATACAAACCACATCATCTAGATGACATCTCAGCGTATTAGCGTACTTTATTTTACATGACCACTGGACATAACAAAACCTCGATCAGTGTTATAGTGCACGTATCTGCACTATAGATTCATGTCACCTGACACTTGACATGTTCACGCTTTATCGGGGTTGAAAAAGTGACGACTGTTTTATCTCCTACAATCCAACTATAACCCATGTCCGATATTAAACCTTGTGTAGCAGCAAGTGTGATGGACGCTGTCTGAATCATGTGAACCAATCTCCACCCGCTACTTCAGCAGCATCACTCGGTGTACCGATGTCACGGGACTGACAATGTGGCTTTTGAATGTTTGATAACTGTTACCTTTGTTCTTTTCTAGACGCGTCCTCCCAGTGGTATCAGGGTCGTACTCCTTGACAGTGCATGTGACTGCACAGTAGATAGTGTCTGTCTGGTTTTTTTCCCCCCTTCATTTTATTTCCTGTGCACTTGCCATGATGATTTTTTTCTATTCCCTTCATACTATAACAATGTATGTAACTGCGCTGCAGGCAGAGTGGTTTATTTTGTTGGTGGTGGTGGTGTTTTTTTCCCTGTTAACTGAGCGTGATGGACAGCGCCGTAGTAGTGTATGTATTTCAAAGTGTGATAGACATATTTCTCCACCGGAAAGAAAAACTGTACTGTGCATTGATAGACTATCGTAAGGCTTTCGATTCAGTATGGCGAATAGGTCTTTGGCGAAAGCTATTGGCCCACCAAGTAAATGGCAAATTTCTGAAACTTATCATTAATATGTATGAGCAGATTAAATCGTGTATCTTCAAGAATGGAGAGAAGTCAGAATTTTTTAGTAGTTTCCGTGGTGTCCGACGAATTAGAATTTTGTCAAGAGCAGTACATTTCGCGGCTCCCGGATCCATATGTCTTTCCAATGATGAAATTTCGCTGCAGTAATCACAAACTCCCAACAGAGCGAAGACGAAAAAGGGGCATACAAACAGATGAGCGACTTTGCACTTATTGCAGCATGGGTGTGGTAGGAGATGAGTATCATTTAATTACTGACTGTCACAGAATCCCGTGAAAGACACATACCTTTCAAATTCCGCAGAGTTAAATCAATGTTTAGATCTCCTATTAGTTAAGATCTCCTATTCTTACCTGGCAGGAAAGTCACACTTAGTTTTGCTAAATTTCTGAAAGAATGCAAAGTTGTGTAGAACAAAGTTTTCATTGCTTAACGCTTTTTCCCCCGAGTCTCTGTTATTGCTGTAAGTGTATGATAGCTTTATTTCATGTAGTTTGTGATAACAATATTGATCAGCACTCGTTTATTGGTCTCACAGTGACTGTTGTTACTAACATTTCCTTTTTACCCTACATTACCTTGTCACTTGCATTTCTTGTTTGTTTATATTGTTCCTCCATGCCCACGTAGGGGCCAAAGGAAATAAAATCTTTGAATCTTGAATCTTGGATGTTGACACTTCACACGTTCGCGCACTCTTAGCGGTGAAACAGTAAGGTTTGTTTTAAACCAGATATAACCGTTATCCGATAGGAAACCTTGTACAGCAGCAAGAACAGTCAACACGGTCTGAACCAATTTGCCACCCGAACCTCTCCCCCCCTTCCCCCCATCCCCTAACAGCGCCCCCTTCCCCCTGTGTCTGTTACACCCTACTGTTCAAGCACTGATTATCTGCCGCGGTTAAGGTTCGTCAGACAGGAGACTGTAAGGATGGACAACCCACCTGTCGACAAGCGTCAAGCAGTTTAAAGTTACATTTGTTATGTTTTCGGAAGGTCCGCTTGCTCACGCACACATGTGCGCACGTACAGACACGTAAACATACAGACAGGAAAACATCAGCAATTCTGCATATTTCCACTGAATTAATTAAAGTGTGTGTGTGTGTGTGAGAGAGAGAGAGAGAGAGAGAGAGAGAGAGTCTGTGTGTGTGTGTGTGTGTGTGTGTGTTGATAAGTGTTACTTGTGAACAACAACAACTAGGGTTCCGTTTACGCATTTCGTGAAAAGGGAGACAATTAAAAGAAACGAAACTAAACGTAATACATGTATATAAATAATCGTATCTAGTGTCACCAAGACCTTGATGTCTCCTTGTGATAAACAACTCGTCATCAAGCTGTTGGTGTCAGCAGCAAAACTATCCTATTGTGGTGCACTATCGTCCCTTATTACTGGGGATCTACCTTGTGCAGAAACGTCCATTTGTGGTGATATATAAATTATACTGAGTATTGGTGTCAAACACAGGAAAAAAGATTCCGAGACCTAAGCGAGTGTTGAGTTCTCCCGTTTTGTAAGACGTTTGTTCTGGCCTTCCCAAAAAAAAAAGAAAAAAAAAAAAGAAGCTGCTGAAAAAGAACTTGCTGCTGAATCAGGACAGTATGCAATCTCATTCACTATAATTCGGTGTACTACAGTTCTGTATACATTTTAACCTTCGCCAGCTGTCGTGGGTCCGTGTGGCCCCAGAACGGTGTTTAACTGCAAATATCTCTTAAACTAGATGGAATTTTTTAATGAGCTTTTAAAAATGCCTCAGGCACCTGAAAAACTGTTATGTCCTAAAAGATCATTAAATTCAAGCGAGAAGTAAATAAATAAATAAAAGTCAAAGTTTTTGTACCTATGGAAGACATCGCGGGGCCGTGCGGACCCATACTTCTCAAAGAAGAAAAAACGTGCATATCCTTCCGAGGACGTCGTGGGGCCGTGCGGACCCACATTGTTATAGTGAGACTGAAGTACAGGAAGTGGAGTGCTCGCATCTTTTCCATCATGGAGGTCTTGAGCTATGAATTTGCTGAACACGGGTAGGTTTTTCTCCCATATCCTGTTGTTCTGTATCATGTGCACTCAATAAACCGTGCATTCTTTCTGTAAGCCTTGGCTTTGTTTATCAACAATTTCACATAGTCCATTTCTCTGCACGAAGTGCCAGTGTACCACCAGGCCTGTAGCACATTCTTTTGCACGTGGGCGAGAACAGGAAAGCCGTGTATAGAGCTCTCTGGGCAAGCCCGGGTAGTTAGTTATTTAGAGCCCCTGGCTCCAAGTGGAGCATAGGCCATCGACAACCCTTCGCCATCGCACTCTGTTCTGGGCTATTTTTGCCACTCCAGTCCAGTTGGTCCCCTCCTTATATAGCTCTGCCTCAGTGTCCCGCCTCCAGCTGTTGCGAGGCCGGCCTCTCTTCCTTTTCCCCTGCGGGTTCCATGTCAAGGCTTGGCGTGTGGTGCTGGATGCTGGCTTCCTCAGGGTGTGTCCAATCCAGCCCCACTTCCTCCGCAGGATCTGCTTGGCCACTGGTTCCTGCCCCGCTCGCTCCCACAGCTCTTCATTCCGGATCTTCTCTGGCCATCGGATGTTGAAGATGCGCCTCAGACAGGTGTTGAGAAATGTCTGGATCTTCTGCTGCATCGTCTTCGTTGTCCTCCATGTTTCGCATCCATAGAGCAGAACTGACTTCACGTTGGAGTTGAAGATGCGAAGTATGGTTCTTATGCTGACAACTTTGGATGCCCAGACGTTCTTCAGCATGACCATTGCTGCTCTTGCCTTGCCGATTCTGGCTGTGACGTCTCGGTCTGTGCCTCCCTGTCCATCAACCACACTCCCCAGGTAGACAAAGGACTCTACCTCCCTGATGGGCTCTCCACCGACTGTGACTGGTGTGTTGGCAGTGGTGTTGATCTTCATCAGCTCAGTTTTCCTCCTGTTGATCTTGAGCCCTGTTTCGGCTGATGTGGCTTCCAGGCACGTAGTCTTGGCCTGCATCTGGCTGTGGCTGTGAGACAGGAGCGGCAGGTCGTCCGCGAAGTCGAGGTCGTCCAGCTGCGTCCAGAGCGTCCACTGTATCCCGTTTTTCCTGCCTGCTGTAGTGGTCTTCATGATCCAGTCGATGACCAGGAGGAAGAGGAACGGGGACAACAGGCATCCCTGGCGGACTCCGGTCTTCACCTCGAAGCTTTCTGACGACTGGCCGGCATGGGCAATCCTGCAGCTCATGTCTTGGTATGTGCACCGGATCAGGGAGATGATCTTCCCGGGAACTTTATAGTGCCTTAGCAGCTTCCACAGCGCCTCTCTGTCTACACTGTCGAAAGCCTTCTCATAGTCTATGAAGTTGATGTAGAGGGGGGAGTTCCACTCCAGTGACTGCTCAACAATGATGCGTATAGGCTGGCAATCTGGTCAGCGCAGGACCTGTTCCTGCGAAAGCCCGCCTGCTGGTCTCGGAGCATGGGGTCGACTGCCTCCCTCATCCTCTCCAGTAGAATTCTGTTGAGAACCTTGGCTGGCACTGACAGGAGCATGATCCCTCGGTAGTTGCTGCAGTCCCTGAGGTCCCCTTTCTTTGGCAGCTTGATGACGATCCCTTCTTTCCACTGGGCTGGCACCTCTTCCTTCTCCCAAATCTTGCTGAATAGGCTGTGCAGCATGTTGACGGCTGTGTCTGCTTTGATGGCTTCTGCTGGTATCTCGTCCGGCCCTGCAGCTTTCCCATTTCTCGGTGTCATGATGGCTTTCCTGATCTCCGCCTTAGAGGGCTTAATTGTCGCAGTTGATGGGTAGTTCTGTCTCTGCTGGTGGGATGTCTGGTGGTGTTTCAGGGATGGGGCGATTTAACAGCTCCCTGAAGTGTTTTGCCCATTGCTTCAGCTGTTCAGTCCTCAGTTGTTGTCAGTGGGTGCCCGTTCTTGTCCTTCACTGGTTTGTCTGTCTGCTGAAATTTGCCCGCGAGCTTCTTGGTCACCTGGTACAGGTCTTTTAGGTTCCCTTATCGGGCTGCTTCCTCTGCTTGATTGGCCAGGTTGTCGATGTAGTCCCTCTTGTCCTTCCTGGTGCTCCTCTTCACTTCTCTGTCAGCTGCTGTGTATTCCTCTTGTGCCTTTGCCTTAGCTCTTCTTGTTCGGCTCGTGTTCATTGCAGTTTTTCTTCTCTTTCCTAACTTCCAGCTTCTGGATGGTATCAGCAGAGATCCATTCCTTGTGTTGGGTCTTCGCTTTCTCAGGACCTCTACTCATTGTCGTGCCAGAGTTTCTTGCTGTGTTCCCACTGTGTCTCGATATCCATCCACTGTCTTCTATCAGGTCTTGCAGTGGCTGGAACCTGTTGGAAAGGCTGATCCGGAATGCTGCTTGTGTGTCTGTGGTCCTGAGTAGTCCAACGTTGTACCTGGTCCGTGTGTTGTTGGCGTTGGTGTGTCTCTTAAGCCGAAGTCTCAATGTTGTTGCAAGAAGGTGGTGGTCTGATGATACATCGGCACCCCTGATCACGCGCACATCTCGCCACGATCTCCTGAACTTCCGGCTGATGCAGATGTGATCAATCTGGTTCTCCGTGACGTGGTCCGGTGATCTCCATGTGGCCTTGTGGGTGCGCTTGTGTGGGAAGATGCTGCCTCCTATCACTAGCTGGTTCAGGGCACAAAAGTCTGCAAAGCGCTCACCATCTTCGTTCATCTGTCCCAGTCCGTGTGTTCCCATGGTGTCCTCGTAGCCTGTGTTGTTTGATCCGATCTTGGCGTTGAAGTCTCCCATCAGTATGGTCATGTCCTTGGCTCCTCCTCTATCTATCACTGTCTGCAGTTGTTGGTAGAATTCATCTTTTTTCTCCTCTTCCACATCATTGGTTGGAGCGTAGCACCGGATGATGTTCAACTTGATGTCTTTTTTCTTGGTGATGAATTTGGCTGTGATGATGCGGGAGTTAACAGACTCCCAGCCGATTAGTGCCCGCTGTGCTTCCGGTGCCAGCATCAGGGCCACGCCCTCAGTGTAGGGGGCTCCATCCTCTGTGTGTCCAGAGTACAGCAATTGCTCTCCCGATGAAAATCTCAGCTCTCCTGTCTGTAGCCACCTTGTCTCACTCAGTCCCAGTACTCCAGTCTTGTAGTTCTTCATCTCTCTTGCTACTTGTATGGTCCTTCCTACTTCATACATTGTCCTGATGTTCCATGTGGCTACTCTCGTTGTTGTCCTGGGTGTTAGGTCGGCCTTGCAGCTTCCTTTCGGCTTTCACTGCAATGTGTCATAGGTCTCCGGGATGGAGACCCTTCCTCGCCCAGGTGAATGTTTTGGTTTGAACAACAATTCTACTCTGTTACTAATTTTGACATTTGCCGATTACCACCCCTCCCCCCTTTACAAACAGACCGTCATTACTCTAAACTACCTTTCTCCACTACTATTTTTACAGTATGGGTCCGCACGGCCCCACGACGTCCTCGGAAGGATATGCACGTTTTTCCTTCTTTGAGAAGTATGGGTCCGCACGGCCCCACGACGTCTTCGGAAGGGTATGCACATTTTTTCCCTCTGTGAGAAGTATGGGTCCGCACGGCCCCACGATGTCCTTCGTGTGTAGTAAATAGCGACGTCGTGCGAAGGTTAAGCTGAGTGAGCAAAACGCGCCCTACCCAAATGGCATCTTGACGTGTCAAATCATGCAGGGCAGATTTCTTTTTTTTTATGGTCAAGACTGTGAAGACGATGACGACTACAGGTCAACAGGTTCAGTACTGTCTGCATGCTACGTCTGTAGGTCTGATGTGTTACATCTGTATCATCAATAGTAACATTTTTACAATTATTTTGTTTTTATTTTTTTATTTCATCATCCTTATTTTTATATTTTGTGTCCTGGTAGCATATTTCCGTTACCCGTCTGGAAGCTAATGAAAAATGGCGTTACCAGCCCCAACACTGTTGTTTGTGATGAAGCAGTGGCAGGATGTACAGTCCCTTACAATTTTGACCAATGGTGTTCCCTGTTCTATTCATCATGTACGATCTTGCAAAGGTCCCATTTTGTTGATGGTGATCGTTTCAGACCACATTCAAACTTTTCGTGAGGAAATCTGAACGTAAGCCATTCTACAGGTACGCGCGCGTTTGTGTGTGTGTGTGTGTGTGTGTGTGTGTGTGTGTGAGAGAGAGAGAGAGAGAGAGAGAGAGAGATGATGATGATGAAACGTTTTTTATTCAGGATAGAGCATTTAGGCATTGCTGCCTATCTTACATGCTGTCCTGCTATTCTACATTAAAGGGTATTGAGAAAAAAATCAAAACAAACAAACAAACAATAAAAATGTTTAAAAAAAAGAAAAGTATAAACTATCTAGGGGAAATACAGGAGAGAAAAATACACACGATAAACAAATCAAAACATACGTGGCATGTGCTGATGATACTGGCTGTATGCCAAGTAAGAAATTTACAGTCGTCTCTAATATTGCAAAACATGTATGTAACACATTTCTATATACATCGTCAGATAAGCGTATCGTGTAGAATTTGTTTGAAGTTTATGAATTTGGAAACGTTTTGGATACTCAGTGGTAAAGAGTTCCACATGGATGCCCCTGAGAAAGACAGGCTACTTTTATATATATCAACCCTTGGACGAGGCACTGGGAGCAGACTGTTCCTTGTGTTATGTTGTTTATCATGTTCGAAATTAAATAGTTGATGGAGATATGTTGGGGCTTTGTAGTAGACAATTTTGTGCATCAGTAAGCATTTGTTAAACTCCAGATGCTGTTTAAGAGGTAGAAGTTTGAGGATTTTAAACTTTTGTTCGGTACTAGAATTACCCGAGTGTAAGAGTTTGACAGCGCGCCGGTGAACGGAGTTTACCTTTTTGAACTGATTTTCGCTGCACTCGTCCCACAAAGTGGACGCAAAATCTAGATGACTTTGCACGTGGGCATGAAAGAATAGCTTGCAGATGTCAGGGCTAACTAGGCGACTTAGTTTGGATAGCAAGAATACATTTTTTGACAATAATTTACAGAGACCATCAACATGCGAGAGAGAGAGAGAGATCAGTGATCTACAAAATTAATATCGGATATCACTCACGTATTCTGTGAGAGGCTTGATCACATGATTTTTTGTTTTGGACAACGGAATATATCACAGACCGATCAATGTCAAAGGTACTTGATATGTGAGTTTGGAGTCTCTTTCGTTTGGGGTTTTCTTTTTCTTTTTGAATTTTTTTTCTCGTTATTTGTTTGTGTTTGTGTTCGTGCGTGCGTGTGCGTGTGCGTGTGTGTGCATGTGCTTGTGTGTGTGTGTGTGTGTGTGTGTGTGTGTGTGTGTTTTCAAGAAGCATTTTGTACTTCATCGCAGTAAAATTCATGCACCGTACAAAATTCTCAATGAATTTCGTTCAAATTTTCCATCTATCGGTTTATCCACCAGCTCATGCAAACTTGCATCCTAATATAAAACATTCAGACATTAAACAGATGAATTAAACTACTCACCGGTATTTGTTGTCGGGTGATCGCAGCCGGAGAAGAAGGAACTATTGAGCACTTACTGTCTTTGGTATGAACACAGCACTACTGGTGCATGTAACTGTCCATTCTCACACGAAAGCCGCCAAGGAAATGAAACTTTTCATCAGCAACAACAACAGTCTTAGTAACACTGTCCTACGCGTGTATGTAACCGTTCATTCTCTCACTACATCAGCCATGAAAATGAAGCGGACGGGTCATGGGTCACAGACTCACAGGAATCAATGTGATACACTCCCATTCGTCCTGTGTTGGATACACACCGCCTGACGCATCACTAGTTTATATATTATAGGCTAGACTCTGATGTGTTTTGCTGGTAGACCACGTGACCTAATGTATATATCGTTAAAGACAGCCAGGGTGCAGATGCAGTCACATGATCGGCAGTTATCGCTAGACCACGTGACCAGTCCGCTGTGAGTGCGAGGGTGACAGCCTTGTGTGTTGATACAGTTAGTCAGGATATGAATATGCATGTCGTGACGTTACGTGCGGCAGGAACGCGACTTCGGCCTACGTGTGATTCATTTGTTGTTGTTGTTGTTGTTGTAGTTTGGGTGTTTTCAGCAAGTTCCTACGATATCCACAGTTGTTTTGTTTTCTTTTTTTCTTATCGGTGACTCACTCTCGTTAACAGTTCTACACTGTTTCTCATCTGCTCCTGGTAAAACTAGCGGAGGTGTAGTGGGTACAGTGTTGCCCCCCCCCCCTCATCCCCCACTAGGTTTACAGCCACGTCACTCGCGTATAATTATAAATAATATTATATGCACATGTTAGACGGGGAGGTCCCAAGACATGGCTACAACGCTAGAACTCCGTCAGTAAGGACACTTTGAAAACAATCCAAGTCCTTTAAAATATTGATTTATTTTGTGTGTTTATAAACAAGAGTTTTCTGTGACTCAGCAAATTACGTCTTTTTCTTTCAAAAGTGAACAACAACAACAACAACAACACACACACACACACACACACACACACACACACACACACACACACACACACACACAGATAAAAAAAACGGTTCTGAGAACACAGATTTATTTCACACAAATACGTTTTTTCACTGTTGACAGCATTGCTGTATGATACAGGCGCTTGTCAAAAGCCGTGTCCGGTACACATGTACCAATGTAATATGAGTGACTCTCTTAACACAGCAGACCATACCCCCCCCCCCCCCCCTGCCCTCCCCCCGCTCCCCACCCACCCATCCCTGAAACAACACGTGATAGAAAATGACTATACCGATAGCTGAAAGTAGGTCAGTCAATCATCTGAGTGCTGTAGAAGGGTATCCACTTTCCCTGTGTCTGATAAGATACTCATGACACGATATTGTCTTTTCACACTTGATTCGTCTTCAGCTTCTAAACTAACAAAGGAAACGTTACATGTAAATTTACTGTATCTTAGTCGCCAACATCACTCAGCTGGTATGTCAACAGTGCACCAGTCACCAACACATACAAACAACATCATCTAGATGACATCTCAGATGCGACATTACGTTTTTACTGTTCAAACTGAGCAGCTGAGCCAAAGTATGTACGTACAGAATAAAGCACGCAGGTTTTGTACTGCATCATCATTTTCTCTACAGCTGACATGTACCACAGTACAAATCCTGTCTCATTGAGTCAGCAGCGGCAATCCTCCAACAATCACACAATACAGTAATCAGTAAAACAGCACTGTCACACTTAGTGTACAGTACAAATCATGGTAATGTCTCATTGAGTCAGCGGTGACAATCCTACAACAATCACACAATACAGTAATCAGTAAAACAGCACTGTCACACTTAGTGTACAGTACAAATCATGGTAATGTCTCATTGAGTCAGCGGTGACAATCCTACAACAATCACACAATACAGTAATCAGTAAAACAGCACTGTCATACTTATTGTACAGTACAAATCATGGTAATGTCTCATTGAGTCAGTAGCGGCAATCCTCCAACAATGACACAACACAGTAATCAGTAAAACAGCACTGTCACACTTCGTGTACAGTACAAATAATGTTTCACACGCAGTCATTAGTGGCAACACTCCAACAACCACACAGTACAGTGATAACTACGTAGATATAATAATAATAATAATAATAATGAATACAGTTTATATAGCGCCTATCTGTTTTCTACGAAACACTCTTTGCGCTCACACACACACACACACACACACACACACTGAGTGCGGATGAAACAGTGGTCGGTCTACAGCTCGAAAGCTTGCCTAAAGAGGTAGGTCTTCAAATGGGCCTTAAATTGAGTCAGCGTGGGAAGGTCCCTAATGGTGACAGGTAAAGCGTTCCAGACAGAGGGGGCGGCGTAAGAAAATGAACGACCGCCAGCTGACTTCAGAGTTGTTCTTGGAACCTTTAACAGTTTTTCTGATGATGAACGGAGAGTACGGGAGGGCTGGTAGGTTGTAAGCATTGCAGACAGGTACAGAGGGAGAGAGCCATCGAAATGGCGGTACGCCAGTGTTGCAATTTTGAACTGGATGCGGAAAGGGATTGGAAGCCAGTGCAGCTGTTTCAGAAGGGGAGTGACATGGTCTCTTCTGCGTTTTCTAAGAATAAGGCGAGCGGCGTTGTTTTGCACGCGCTGTAGCCTTTGCATTTGCTCAGAGGAGATTCCATACATGACAGAATTACAGTAATCTAGCCGGGAAGTAATGGTGGCATTGACAAGTGTATACCCAAACCGTTCATCAGCAAGCGTACACACACAGTCCATCAGTAGGTGTACAAGGACAGTTCATCAGTAGGTGTAAACAGACAGTTCATCAGTAGGTGTACAAAGACAGTCCATCAGTGTACTCAGAAAATTCATCAGTGGGTATACACAGACATTTCCTTGGCGAGTGTACATAGACTTCATCAGTAGGTGTACACAGACAGTCCATCAGTAGATGTATACAGACCGTTCATCCGTAGGTGTACACAGACAGTCCATCAGTAGGTGTACACAGACAGTTCATCAGAAGGTGTACAAGGACAGTCCATGAGTAGGTGTACACAGACAGTCCATCAGTAGGTGTACACAGACAGTTCATCAGTAGGCGTACACAGTCCATCAGTAGGTGTACACAGAGAGTCCATCAGTAGGTGTACACAGACAGTCCATCAGTAGGTGTACACAGACAGTTCATCAGTAGGCGTACACCGACAGTCCATTAGCAGGTGTACACAGACAGTCCATCAGTAGGCGTACACAGACTGTTCATCAGTAGGCGTACACAGACAGTCCATTAGCAGGTGTACACACACAGTCCATCAGGTGTACACACACAGTCCATCAGCAGGTGTACACAGACAGTCCATCAGTAGGTGTACAAAGACAGTCCATCAGTAGGTGCACACGGGCAGTCCATCAGCAGGTGTACACACACAGTCCATCAGCAGGTGTACACAGACAGTCCATCAGTAGGTATACACAGACAGTCCATTAGCAGGTGTACACAGACAGTCCATTAGCAGGTGTACACAGACAGTTCATTAGCAGGTGTACACAGACAGTCCATCAGGTGTACACAGACAGTTCACTACAAAAACATTGGAAGATGTGCGCAGAGGTCCATCAGAAAGTGCACACAAAGGTCCACCAATAGTTTAAAAAAAAAATAAATCCAACAATACTTGTACAAAGAAAGTCATCATTAATTTACACTTTACATAAAAACTCCATGGACAGCTGAACTGAAAAAGACCAATAGTTGTAAAGAAATAGTCCATTAATATTTATACACAGAAAGTTTAGCGAAAATTATAATAGAAGAAAATCTATCATGTCTGTACACAAAAAGTTCAGGAATAGTTCTACGGAGAAAGTCCAAGTCCATTATTCCCCCAAACGTCCAGCAAGAGTTATACAATGAAAGTCCATCCATGTGAAATGGTTGTGCACAGAAAGTCCAAGTACAGTTATACAAAAAGAGTCCAGCAAGATATTTACACACACACACACACACACACACACACACACACACACACACACACACACACACACAGACAGAAAGTGTGTCCAAGTAGGGCACTTCCAACATAAAGTTTGTGTGAAAATGAACGATCAGTTATGCACACACACACACACACACACACACACACACACACACACACACACACACAGGGCTGCCACTTTCTGAGAGACAAAAAGCC
>JACVVK020000570.1:0-62500 GCA_018292915.2 Batillaria attramentaria | reverse complement strand
ATGACGACGATGATAATGACGATGATAAAGACGAAAGATGACGACGACGATGATAATGACGACGATGATAATGACGATGATAAAGACGAAAGATGACGACGACGATGATGAAGATGATGGATCAATCCTCAACGGCGATGATGAGGCGACGCCGATGATGGCGATGATGTCAATGGTGTTGTCGAGTTTTTTTGTTTTTTTTTTAAAATCAGGTCTAGGGCTTCGATCGGATTTTTCACAGAAACGTTACTGGCGATGAAGTATGGCTTACCCAGTGATTGTCGAAACTGTTGGAAGCTACCGCGGACCCCAGGGACCGTGACGGATTCATGCTGGCGCCGGTAAAACTCACCTGTCAAACACAATACAGGTACTGCTAGTACAGTCACATTCAGTTACAACACGTGTGTGTGTGTGTGTGTGTGTGTGTGTGTGTGTGTGTGTGTGTGTGTGCGTGTGTGTGTGTGTGTGCGCGTGTGTGTGTGTGTGTGTGTGTGTGTGTGTGTGTGTGTGTGTGTGTGTGTGTGTGTGTGTGTGTGTGTGTGTGTGTGTGTGTGTGTGTGTGTGTGTGTTTATCAAGGCGTATAGTATGTTCAGTTTAGCAGCTAAGCCGGCATAGACGGTCGTTGCGAAAAGTTTTAAAGCAGGTTTTGGTTGACAAAACAACAACAACAACAACAACAACAACAACCTATAATCATTCGTGTGTACTTGACTCAAATGCCTGTGCGCGCGCGCGCGCTCACAACACAACACACACACACACACACACACACACACACACACACACACACACACACACACACACACACACACACTGTGTGTGTATTTCTCAGTCCGTTTCTCTCTGTCTCTGACTTTGTCTGTCTGTCGGTGTGCCTGTCTGTCTACCTGTCTGTATGTCTGTCTGACTGGCTAGCTGGCTCTGTCTCTGTCTCTCTGTCTCTGTCCGCCTGTCTGTCGTTGTCATTGTCTGCCTCTCTCTCTCTCTCTCTCTCTCTCTGGCTTAGTCTGCCTGCCTGCCTGCCTGTCTCTGTCTGTCTGTCTGTCTCTCTCTCTAAACACACACACACACACACACACACACACACACACACACACACACACACACACACACACACACACACACACACACACACACACACACCCCGAATCTGTCAATCAAAACACAAACTCTCAGATGACCACTAATACTGACCCCAGCCAGATGCAGCACCGTGACGGTCAGCCCGATCAGAAGAGCGGGACTCCCGAAGGACGGCCTGTTCGGGTCGGTGGTGCCGAAGATGACGGACACAAGCACGAAGGTGAGGATGATCTCCACGCCAAGTCCCTGACCCACAGTCAGCTCAGCGTTGACGTTCGTGACGGCCAGGTTGTCAAACGCCGTTGTGTCTGGCGTCACGCTGAGGGACACACAGCCATAATGAATGATTGAAGTCTCGAGATCTGCAGTCAAACCTGTGTAAGGCGGTCACCCAAGGGAAAGGACTGGCCGCCTTAGACCGGGTTATCCAGGGTGGCATGTCAACAGCTAGCATGTCAGGGGATCCTCTGGGGTGACCAGGTTAGACAGTGGCATAGCTTATACAGGTGACCGCCTTGGGCAGGTTCGACTGTATATGAGTTCTGAGGGGAGGTATACTGCCGCATACTCTAAAGCTGTTTGCCAAATGAACAGATGTTCCATCCGGCCACTGAGACCATTCTTGTGACGTTGTGGCTTTTAGAAATAGTAGAGAAATATGACTTTCTTTGGCCTAACGCTTCCATACCTGTACTACACGTCGATCGACCGAGTCGCTAAAAATAGCCACCAATCAGCGCTGTCTACTTGGTCTTCATTCCGTAACCAAAATAACGTCATTTCCTCTAAAAGCGGTACGCTAGCTGCACAGACCTAAAAAAAAAAGATAGACCCACAGCCGCACGCTGCCACCGCTGCTTGCGAGTGTCGATATCGCGGCCATCTTGTGAATACCAGAACTCAGATGCTCTGTGTACAGGACGCCTCGTTCGAAATACAAAGTTCTTTAGAAAGACGTCATCAGAAATGTGACGTAAGATAAAGCGGACCAATGCTATGCGCGCTATGTAAACAGCTGATAGCGTCTGGCACTTCCAGGTACTCGCAACATGGCGCGCGGCGGCGTCACACTTCCAGCACCGCAAGGGGGTCTATCTTTTAGGTCTGTGGCTAGCTGCTACATACGTAAGACAATACATACGCCAACTCGAGTCACCACAGTGGTTTCAGATGCTCTATCGTGTGCCAAGTGACTGATTCGGATGCACTGATTAAATGCATTCGGTGAAATGTTTTTCACCAACGTTGATCTATGCCTGACACACGTATTGGGACTTTCAACATGCATTTTCCAGTCTCTTTCTTGCTGGTTTTTTTATTAATTTTTTTTTTTAGAGAATCATGAAGCATCTTTCAGCCTATAACATGGGCCTATAAGAGTTGCAGTGTCTCACCCTTTGAGAATAAATCCCCCGATGATGGCGCCGATGATCTGGGCGACGACGTAAAGGATTGCCCTCACGATGGAGATGTTCATCGCCACAGCCATTGCTATGGTAACAGCCGGGTTGATATGGCCGCCGCTCACGTGACCTATCATCTGGATGAGCGCCATGATGGAGAGACCAAACCCAAACGCGATCTGCAAAAAAAAGAAAGAAAAGAATAGTGAAGGTCAGTCACGAGCTTGACACCTTCCAGAACCGATGTCCTCGCAGAATGCTCAACACCATTTCCAATAAAGAACTCCACAGCAGAACATCGACCTGCAACATCACCACAGCATATATGCACCGGAGGCTCGGACTGGCCCCCTCTGCAGAGTGCAGTTGCGGCACAGGCGAGCAAACGGCAGAGCATGTCCTGCAGCAGTGCCCCAAGCTCCAGGAGCTGCGTACAGCAGTGTGGCCAGAAGAGACCAGTCTGCACTCCAAGCTGTACGGTAGCCGGTAGGATCTTCAGAAAACGGCCCACTTCATCGTGACAACCGGCCTGCCAGTGTGACCCAAGCGATCGCCAAGAAAAAGAAGACCACAGAAATCAAACGGAGACGGTGGCGCTGGATTGGACACTTCCTCAGGATGCCCCCCCCCCCCCCAACCGCACTACCCCGGGTGGCTTTTTGTTGGACCCCAGGTGGGAAAAGACCCAGAGGAAGACCCAAGGAGATATTGCGGCGGACAGTGGACAAAGAGCTGAAAGAAAACTAACTGACCTGGGGGACGCTGGAGAAGACATCTCAGAACAGGCCAGAGTGGCGATCTTTGGTGTTGGCTTTATCTCTTTGACGACGAAGCACAATTTCTAACACGCGATTTCCTATAGGAAATCGCGTGTTAGAAATTGTGCTTCGTCGTCAAAGAGTTATGTTCCAGAGGGCACGAAGAGGAGAGTAATGGTCACAGGGTATAGTGGATGCAAAAACCTGACAGTGGATTTGGCCTATTGGTTATAAGGAGGCCACTATGGATCAAGAGGCGGAGGTTCGAATCCCCGGCACACAGGAATTTGGTGGGTTTTTGGTTGTTTTTTGTTTTTGTTTTTTGAGCGAGAGAGAGAGAGAGAGAGAGAGAGAGAGAGGGGAGGTGGTGGTATTAGTTTTACGTCCTGTTCCACCACGTGTGGGTGATATCAAAGATGGGGCAACGAGAAAAAGGCCAGCACAAATATGTGGCCCCAGCCGGGATCCGAACTCAGGACCCGAGCATTGGGAGCCCAACGCTCTATCATTCGGCTCTCGCGGCTCCCCCCCCCCGAAATGAAATGAAATGAAATGAAATTTATTCCAGAGGGGCTCCCCCCCCCCCCCGAGAGAGAGAGAGAGAGAGAGAGAGAGAGAGAGAGAGAGAGAGAGAGAGCTGAGCTGACCCTTCGCACTACGTGATTGTAATGTGTTTATGTCCAGTGTGTGGGAGAATGCGTGTGGTTCACATGAGCGTGCGTGTTGGGTTCAGTGCGCGGCGCTTTGAGCCGATTCATGAAACTGGGTAAAGTGCCTATACAATATTCATTATTATTACTAGTAGTAGTAGTTATAGTAGTAGCAGCAGTATTAAATAGATGAGGGAAAACACAACGCAGACAAAAGCATACCACAGATTGTGAATGTACCTGACGCATAAAACAACTGTTACAACTAACTTAAAACCACATGATGCTGCGTCATCCCCACACGGAATACCAACACGTTAACGCACGGGACAACCAAACACGAGGCGGAAAAAGACAGTAATCTACAAATCTAATGAATGGGCAAGTCGGTCACGCACCACTGAACAAAGGTTGCTCAACACGTCAAGCCCACACATAAAGCGTGTCGTCACTATGACGTCTTGTCCCCGGCTTACCCTCATGACCTCGTCATTGTTTTTGTTCTTTGGCAAAACTGGGTCAAGGCTAAGTTGGCTATACAGCGTATTAGCAGCTTGTGTATATCAGCATATGTTATCGCAGGATGTTAATCGAGGTTTTCCTGCACGGAGAAATCACCGACAACCCCCAAATACAGGACTGTGACGACAAAACTTATGTCAATATAGCTGAAACACGTAGGAAAACAAGTGTTACGTCAACTGGCGCGTCACGCGTTGAAACCTGCCGACCGAGATTCCGGTTACATTTCTAAACAGCAACAGTGCTTGATTTGGCCCTTCCCTAATTTTGTTGGTTCGATTGTTTATTTGTTTGTTTGTTTGTTTTGCTCTGCTTACTTTTATTGGTGAAGATTAATTATTATTTTATTGTGTCGTTACCGCCAATTATTCAGTCAGTCAAGTCAGAAGTCCGAGTCCAGGGCCCGCATGTAAAGTCGGGGTTCGGGCGTTTAGCCCCGGGTTAGCGTCTAACCTCGAACTGAACTAGCTCGAGGGTTACATTTTCTGTTGTTTTTCGTTTTAAATCAGGAAGCGGGTCCATTCCAGCAAGGTGCCTAAGCCGTTATAGAAGGATTGTTGTCTTTCTTTCTTCGCTTCCTTTTTTAAAATTTAATTTTGTTTTGGGATTTCTTTTGTCCTAGTCTGGGTAAGGCCCGTAACCGTGGGTTACAATAGGCATTCCCCTTCGCACACAACAAACAAGCAAAGTGACCACACACACACACACACACACACACACACACACACACACACACACACACTTAAAGTTTGTTTTGTCAGGCATATACAGCAGCTGTTGGAAGCTTTTTATCGAATTCGGTTAATCCGTGCACAGACTCACAACTTCTTACCGAACCTTCCAACCACCTGTCACCTCCACCCCCCCCCCCCCCCCCCCCCCCCCCCCCCCACCCCGCCCCCCCCCACCCTCCCCACCCCCCCCCCCCCCCCCCCCCACCCCCTCCCCCCCCCCCCCCCCCCCCACCCCCCACCCCGGTCCCCCGCTACCCTGCACGCCCTCTTAAACCCCAACCCCCCTCCCGACCCCCTCCCCCTCCACCCCCCCCCCAACCTCCTGCTGTCCCATCCCACACCACTCTTGCCATTTTTTTTCCCCACGGTTGTAAAGACAAAAGAAACAGTCGTAAGCAAATACCATCACTCCAAAACACGTGTCTGGTATGGGAGAGAGGCGGGTCTGACATACCTTGCATGAATAATGTTACGGAACTTTCACTGATGCGGCAACAGCCTCTGGTCTTTGTGGTGTTTACAGTCACGGACCTTGTTCACTATAATACTGCATGCGTAAATACTGCTTCAGCGGAGTCCGTGGCAAAAATACGCGATTTATCAAGCCGCCATGTTTGGGACAACCACCTGCACGATACCCATACAAGTCCAGCATCTGTTTCTCAGTCAGGACTCTCTGTCCCAGGCTGCTAGGATAACGCAACAAGAAATGTTGTTGTTGTTGTTGTTGATGATGTTTTGTTGTTGTTGTTGTTGTTGTTGTTTTGTTTTGTTGGTGTTGTTGTTTTGTTTTGTTTTTATTTTTGTTGTTGTTTTGTTTTGTTGTTTTGTTGTTGCTGTTTTTTTGCTCACTTGTGTAACAAAGTGAGTCTATGTAATAACTCTCCGTCGTCTGTGTGTGTGTGTGTGTGTGTGTGTGTGTGGTGTGGTGTGTGTGTGTGTGTGTGTGTGTGTGTGTGTGTGTGTGTCTGTGTGTCCGCAGTAAACCTTAACATTGGCCTTTTCTCAGAATCTACAAACAGCAGAGACACCAAAATTAATCTGCTGATAGACAGCCATAAGACCTTTCAAAATATACCATAATCATTGACCTTGACCCAAGGTCAAGGTCACTAAAGCTGTCTGTTTGGAAAGTTTACATTCGCATTTTCTCAGAATCTAGAAAAGCCAGAGACATCAAACTTTGCATGATGATGGACATTGACAATACCTTTACTGGCCTGTCTATATTTAGTGACTTTGAGTCAAGGTCAAGGCCATGCAAGTTGTTTTGCGGAAAGCCTGATGAAACCTTAACATTGGCATTTTCTCAGAAACAATGAACAGCAGATGCACCAAACTTGACAAGCTGATAGGCAGCCGTAAAACCTTTCAAAAAATACCATAGTGATTGACCTTGACCCAAGGTCAAGGTCACTGAAGCTGTCTGTTTGGAAATTTTACATTGGCATTTTCTCAGAGTCTAAAAAAGCCAGAGACATCAAACTCTGCATGGTGATGGACATTGACAACACCTTTACTGACATACCTGTACTTAGTGACTTCTAGTCAAGGTCAAGGCCACACAAGCTGTTTTGCGGAAAACCTTCCGAAACCTTAACATTGGCCTTTTCTCAGAAACAATGAACATCAGAGACACCAAACTCGGCACGCTGATAGACAACCATAAGACCTTTCAAAACATACCATAACGATTGACCTTGACGCAAGGTCAAGGTCACTAAAGCTGTCTGTTAGGAAATTTTACATTGGCAATTTTTAAGAATCTAGGAAAGCCAGAGACATCAAACTTTGCTAGATGATAGACATTGACAACACCTTCACTGACATACCTGTATTCAGTGACTTTGAATCAAGGTCAAGGCTACACAAGCAGTTTTGCGGAAAACCTTCGAAAACCTTAACATTTGCAGTCTCTCAGAAACAATAAACAGCAGTAGCACCAAACCTGGCTTGCTGATAAACAGTAGTAAGTCCTTTCAAGAAATACCATTTTGAATAACCTTGACTAAAGGTCAAGGTCGTCAATAGCTGTCGCATTGGAAATTAAAATTGCCGTTTTCTAAGAATGTAAGGGAACCAGAGGCATCAAACTTTGCAGGATGATAGACATTGACAAAACCTGTACTGGCATGCTTGTATTCAATTTCCTTGAGTCAAGGTCAAAGCCATTCAACATGTTTTGCGGAGACTTTAACGTTAGCATTTTCTTGGAAACAACAAACAGCAGATGCACCAAACAAGGGACAATAATAGACAGCTGTGAGACCTATGCACACATACCCATTCGAATGACCTTGGCTGAAGGTCAAGGTCATTACAGCTGTCTGTTGTGAAATTTTACATTACCACTTGTACAGAAACTACAAAAACTAGAGCTGTCAAACATGGGATAATGATAATTACTGATAAGCTATTCACTTACAGATCTCATTTGAATGACCTTGACCTAAGGTCAAGGTCATAGAAGCTGTCCTGGGAAAATTGTTGTATCGCCATTTGCTGTTTTCTTAGGAACTATGAACACAAGAGACAACCTACTTCAGGATAGCTAGTGATAAGAGCTTTACAAACATACTCTTTTGAATGACCTTGACCCATCTCACAAGTGAGCCAAGGAAGCTTTGCTCCTCTAGTTTGTTTTGTGAGTTTGTTTTTTGTTTTGTTTTGGTTTGGTTTCGTTTTTTGTTGTTTTGTTTTGTTGCGGTTTTGTTTTGTTGCAGTTCCTTCCTTTGGAACCACTTCCCAGCCCACCTCAAGACAGGTTCTGCCACCATTTCCCTTACGGCAGAATCTAACGACTCATAATTACCTTATCACAGCTTGAACTTCTGTTCTTGTTGGTGGTTTTTTTGAATAGTGTTTTGTGTTGTGTTTGTTTGCTTTTGTATATTTGTGTGTGTGTGTGTGTGTGTGTGTGTGTGTGTGTGTGTGTGTGTGTGTGTGTGTGTGTGTGTGTGTCTGTTCGGGTATTGTATTTCTTTTCGGGCACTGTTTTATGTTTTCGGGTATTGTTTTTGTTTTCGGTTATTGGTTTAGTTTTTGTGTTTGCTTGGTTTTGTTTGTTTGTTTGTTTTTGTCTCTGTGCTCTTTTTCTCCCGACCAATCCCCTCGACCCCCCCCCCCACACACACACACACACACGAACACCAAGACATTAACGTAGTTGTCCCACTGGGCGTGATCCAACTTAATTTGCATCTCAGTTCATGTTAACACATTCAACCCTGCGCCCGTATCACGTACGAGCGAGGGGTACTGCACTGTAGTACCTGCGCTCGTACCACATACGAGCGTGACCAGTGGAATTTTCCACTGGTCATGTCAAGGTCTTCCTCATGCAAATTTATGAACCAAGGGAAGTCACTTGTACAGTACTTCCTTTCCTTTGTTTTCACTGCTTGATGGCGAAATTTTCCTGCGTTTTTCAAGTGCTTTGAAGTGTTTTTTTGTGCTCACATGAGATGGCTGTGCGACCGCAAGTTTTTCGCAATGTGAAAGAGATTCATGAGGAACATTTCCTTGACACATACAGTGAATTTGAGCCTAGTTCAAGCAAAGAATCTGACTCCGGAGACGAAGAAGACCACGTGTGTGACAATGGTATGTCGGAATTACGTAGTGTGAGCAGCGATTTTGTGCAGTGGAAAGGAACGTTATGGAGTGTGCTGGAGTCACCTTCATGAAAGTGTTGCATCCATATTTACAAAACACTTGAGCAAAAACTATTCAAGCAATTCTTATAAAAATTTGCACAGGTATTATTCATTGTGTTTCATGTCAATATGTTTAGCCATTTTGAAGCAAGACCCAGTTAGGTAACACATCCGTACATACTGCTTAGCACTGCTCCAAACCCCCAGGCAGAGGCAGTCACACTAGCCTAAGTAGGTCAGGGTTGAAAGTGTTAAGAGGTAGAAACGCGCACACAGGCACCCTCACCCACCCACCCACACACCCACATAAAACACACACACACACACACACACACACACACACACACACACACACACACACACACACACACACACACACACACACACACACACACACGAAACAGATTAACAACAGTCTCAAGCCTGACTGACTGAAAGAATTGAAAGAAAGACAGAAAGAAAGAAAGAAAAACTACTAAGAGAGAATTTTCTAGAAGCTTTTTTGCGCAGAGTTGAAAGGGGTCCCTCTTAGAATGTGCACTTGTATATGTGTCGAAAACAGTGTTTTGAGCTTCTGCGTCAAAAACACTAAGGCAAGAAAGAGCTCTTTCATTCTTTTCCCTTTGTATGCAAACTGGGTATCACATGACAGGAATGTGTTGCGCCACAAGGCTCGGTATCCCCTGTAAAGTGATAGATGAGCAGGCGTGAGCTGTAATTTTGACTATAATTTTGGCCTAAATAACCGGGGTAAACCACTTTACCTAAAAGATGTACGAGGACAAGGCATCTATTGTTTGCGGAAACTGACAACTTAGCATTTTTTATTTCTGCAGAATAATCGACAATCCTGTTTTTCTTCTGCAGGAAAAAACAACCACACAACATCCCAACAAAAACAGCAAAATCCTTTTTTTCTCCAGAAATATCGCACTTTTCTACAGAAAAAAGTTTCTGCAGAATAAATGACAAAAACGGAAATGACAAAAAGCGGTTCTTCTGAAGAAACCTAAGCTAACTTTTCTGCAGAAAACCGACTCTTCTGCTGTAAACACTGACGAGTGACGAAATGACACTAGTTCTGCGGAAATGTCGGTTTTCCCCTGCTGAAAAGCCGTTTTTCTGATATATTGCCATTTTCTGTTTTTGTTTTCTGCAGAAAAAGGGGTTGTGCCCATTTTCACGGAAGAAAGACGGGATTGTGTCATTTTTTTTCTGAAGAAAACGATTTTCCCTACGTTATTTTTCTACAGAAAAAAGTGTTGTTGTGTTTCTACAAAACACAAGCATTGCCGATATTTCTCCAGGAAAAAATGCTGTTATATGGTAGTTTTCGCCAATGATAGTTACCTTCTCCTCGTAAACTCCGCAGTCTTCGTCCGGCTGGAGCCAAATATTTGTACTGGCCTTTTTCTCGTTGCCCCGTCTTTGAATTTGACACCGTGAGCAGCACAGGCCGGTCTGTGACCTTTTAAATGGCAAATCGTGTTTCGTTCAAATTCCTTCAGTGGGTCTTACTAGACAAATACGCAACACAATACCTAGCAATTCCGAGACGAGATGAAAACTTTTAAAAAAGCACAAATGCGAGCTTTTAAATCAACATGCCAACTTAAGCCAGGTAACCTAAGATGGCTGAAATGAAGCGGCATTAGAATACAATAATCACACCGGCCCCCGTAGTGTAGTGGTTAGCACTTCGGAACATGGACCGGGAGACCCGGGTTCGAATCCCAGCCGAGGCAAGCGGGATTTTTCCGACCTAGGTCGGCTCCTACCCAGAGCGGATGTGCTATGGGCCCGATGGGAAGGCTGTTGCCACACAGCCGAGCTTCGCCCACTTCACGGGTGCGACTTTGGGGGGTGCTTACCTCAGTATGACACGTCTTATGATGTGGATGATTACACGGCCGGCACCGCAGGTGCCGTAGTTCCCGGGCCTGGTTAATGCCGGGATATTTATGACAGGAAGCGTGGAATGCGGCCCTGTCTCGCAGTCCCAAACCACATGGACCTCCATAGCATCATCTTACTATCATCCTCATCTCCATCATCATGCATAATAAAAATTGTCCCAGCTTCTGAGTCCTCCGTGGGTTCCACCCATGACCTGGGAGGAACACCACTGGAGTTGGCAAAGAGTTGTGGCAGCAAAAAGAAAAAAAAAAGAATACAATAATCACCGCCTGTCTACCTGAGCACTCATGTCGGGTATGACAGATAGTGACAGCGGGCTTTACAATGAGCGTTCCGTCCCCCCCTCCCTCCTTTTTACCCCGTAAAAGGAAAGACAAAAAAACTAGTCATTAAAATTTAAGGAGTTCTTTTGGTTCGTACGAAATTGCTTTCCTCCGTTTTTCACGTCCAGATGAATAAGATCACCAAGAACCGATGGTACCTCTCTCTCTCTCTCTCTCATTATTCGTGAACCACCGTTGCAAAGGTTGTTTTAATTGAATTTTTATTGAGCATGTCATGAGTACGTCTTGTTTATGCTCAAACTGGGTTTTTTTTTCTGTACTTTCTCGATCTTCAGTGCAATAAGATAAATCTGATTTTTTTAAAAAGGGACGGAACCTGTGTTCATGATTTTAAATGCGGCGAAAGCGGTACTGTTTTTTCTTTAGCTTCTCGGCAAGAATACGCACAACACGGAAGAGACCGCTAATTTTCTCCGGCAGTGACATAATAATAATAAAAACTAAAAAGGGGGATAATACTACAAAAAGGGGGATAATGCTACAAAAAGGGGGATAATGCTACAAAAAGGGGGATAATGCTACAATTTTTTTTTTTTTTAATGCTCACAAATCGTTCTGAGCTGTTTTCATGGTATCTATTATCACACCATTTACACACCTGCAGAGTAACCTGCGTCGGTAATGCTGGCACTGAGCCGACACAAGCCTACTCCATGACGCGGCGACCACACCCTAGGCGCTCCAGTAGTGTAGCAACAGTCGTAGAATTTGAATGTTTGAAGTGTTAACGATCGACACTGAATCGTATGAAATATAGCTGTACTACTCATCAGGATAGAGTATATCGAGGGTACAGTCGCACTAACGAACGAAACTGTTCCAACTTAAGTTGGCTCAGCAGCGATGTAATATTTCCGTTTAACAATAATAATACCAGTACTGAGAAGAAGAAGAAGACGACGACGAAGAAGAAGAAGACGAAGAAGGAGAAGAAGAAGAAGACGAAGAAGAAGAAGAAGAAGACGAAGAAGAAGAAGAAGAAGAAGAAGACGAATGAGAATCGCATAGGCGCTTTACCCAATTTCATGAATCGGCTCAAAGCACCGCGAACTGAACCCAACACACACGCTCACGTGAATCACACGCATTCTCTCACACACTGGACATAAACACATTACAATCCCGTGTTGCGAAGGGTCAGCTCAGCTATTTAAGTTTCGGAATTTAGAATTGTTTCAAATGTTTTGGGCTGAACATTTCCAAAGCAAAAGGGGAGGAAGCCGGACTACCCGGAGAGAACCCCCGACAACCGGCCCGAATGATCGGTGCAACATACGAGAAGGAAAATATTTTTTTGGCTCCGAGTGGGACCGAAACCCGCGACCTTTCACATTGGTGACGAGTCTCTTAACCACTAGACCACCAACCGCCCCTGTTAACAATGTCTGTGTCAGCGTGTGCGCGCACAATGTCAACCATTGTCAGCCTTCACTGAACTGTACACCTGCTGTTGTATGATGTTTATTAATCACTCGATCTTTACCTCTCACTCACCTCCTTAGCCCCTCTACACTCCCAACCCCCTAACCCCCCCCCCCCGACCCCTACCCCCACCCTCCCCGCCTGCACTCCACATCAAAAGTGACCTGTCTGTTGACAATCATGTCAGAATGCGCGACCTGGATCATTCCCAGGTATGCGGAAAACACACGCTGACAGTAACGACTGTCAAACAAGGCACAGTCTGCCCTGACCTAGGCTGCATGGGAATGTAGATTACTAGCGGATGTACCCGCATTTGCCCGGGCTTAATATAGGCGAGTGCTTTCTGTTCTCCCTGTCTGGCGATGCCTGGTGGATAAGGACGTTCAGCTCCGATTTTCCGAAATTTGCCCACGCCATAATCTCTCTCTCTCACACACACACACACACACACACACACACACACACACACACTCCGTCAAACCTCCGGCCTTAATTTAATAATAATAATGAAAGTAAAGCGCACTTTCATACACAACTGTATGCTGTAAGCGCTTAAAAGCACCGTTCAACACTTAATTAATGATAGAAGAGGAGACAAAAAGCAAGAATAACCCAAAAATACCAACCTAATTGTAACGTAAGGCGGTCTCACACTTTCACTCCGCTTTCACATCACAGACATTCAGAAAGGCACGCATGCAAACGTCATCCACTCCCTTTCATACACACAAGCAAATAGTTATTCTTTTGACTGAGACCTTTTATACACAAAAACGATCAGACAATCACACGAATTAATAAGTAGTTTTAAGACTTAATTACGTTCACAACTGAAAAACAGAAGCCTCCAATTTCACCAGCACATCGGTTATTCAAAGGATATGTGCCTGGATATAAAATGTACTACAACGCGGACAAAACCACTGACTATACACAATTAGATGTGAAATGAATAAAGTGAAATAAACAAGATAAACTCAACAAGCTTGGTCGACACGATGCTGTAGACTGGGTGAAGACTTGTTGATGTTGGGTAGAAAATATATATACACTTGAGCCAGACGATTCCTCTGGGAATTCCGGACGATTCAAATCTTTTCACCTTCTCCTGGAATGAGTGAATGGAAGCACTTCTTCTGGAAGTGACTTGAATAATGCTGGACCGCAGACACCTTCACAAAGAATACGCTGAGGATGGTGTACCCCATCAGGCTCGGGGATAGCTCCACCTTGACACGGCGCTCGACTGGATGGCTGCACGTGATCTCAAGGGAGACAAACACACGTCGCTGGCTTCAAGCTCCACAACGACGGGGCAGACAATAGAAGACAAACATGGTGTCGTGTACGCTGATCAGGCGGACATATTACAATGCGGTCAGCTCACCGGGTCTCCGGCGTCGTTCCTGTACAATATTAACCCGTAATTACTACCACTATCTCGGATAGTATTTCTTCTCCATAAACTAACTTTGATCCTGAACAAAGTTCCATCTCAACAACAATAACATCTGACATCGATCTCGAAAGTTCCAGTTATGAATTGATATCAGAAATTATCAACAAATTCACCTTCCAGTTACCAAGTACCTATACAATATCAAACAGTTCAAACTTATATCCTCATCATCAACCTCAAACCATATTCTCACAACTGATTCCTCACAAGAATGAAGTTCAAAACATCCTACCAAAAATTCTCTCATTTAAATAACCATTCTAGAAGTCCAACATTCAGAACTAAATCAGATATACATCATAATAGCATCAAGTTACCCATAGGGTTATCAAACAATCCACTTGGTCTTGAAATAGACAAACAATATTCAAAAATCAAACATACCTGTAGCGCTATGGCATACGGAACACAAAAGAAGCCGGGTGGGGAAAAAAAGACCTGTTCCCTCCACCGGTCAATAGTAGGACTGCGCACAATCTTTGTCGCAATTGCTCACTTCGTAAGCTGACAACAACTCAGGTCTACTTGTGTTACAACAGTCTCTCGTACAGAGTAAAACTCAAGCAACCGCTATAGCCGTGCATAGGCATTTTCCCGCACGTGAAAACGTTAGGTAGACTGGGATAAACTCCAGTACAGTACTACCTGTCTAAAACACTAGTTAACACTACACATGAAAATACACCCTTGAAAACGGCAAACACACAATCAATGAAAACCCCATAAATGCGGTTTGTCACACTAATAATTTTTCTAGCTACTCACACAACAACAACAACAACAACAACAACACATATAAAGCTCTTTTTTAAGATCAAGAAACTCTTCAACCCCAAATCAAAAGGAAAAGAGCAGACAATAAGAGGGGGGGGGGGGAGTATCTGGGGGTTTAACGTCCTTTTCCACCACATACGGATGATATCAAAGACGGGGCAACGATGAAAAAGCCAGCACAAATATTTGGCCCAAGCCGGGATACGAACTCACAACCAGAGCATTAGAAGTCCAACGCTCTACCAGCAGACAATACAGGCCTGTCCGAAATTCGTACACTCAGTACGGAAAAGGTCGAAGCAGGCATCAGTTTCAGACAGCTGTCCACTTTCCCAGTAAAGAACACAGACATTAGAAGCGCAAATGAACCGCCGGCTACACGCGCTTTGGCAAACGCGCACAGAGACTACATTGTCTAACGTCTCGCCGATATCACGGGGGCGCGCACAGAGACTACATTATTGTCTAACGTCTCGCCGATATCACGGGGTGTAGTCAAAAATGGCCGTGGTCAAACGTGGTCTCTCTCTCTCTCTTAAAATTGTATGAATATGCCCGTAACTTCTATCGTTGTAAAATAAAGGTTCTTGTTCTCTCTCTCTCTCTCTCTCTCTCTCTCTCTCTCTCTCTCTCGCGCGCGCGCGCGCGCGCGCGTTACTCTCTAATCTGTGCGTTTTACTTTTTAACTTATTCGTCTAGTGATGTATACGTCACTACAAACACGGCATCATGTCACGTGACACTACAATGGCGAACCAAGACTAGCAGAACAGAAGCTGCATGATTTGTTTATGTCCTGAAGAAGGCGTAAGCCGAAACGTCGACCTGTGCCGTCCTTTGTCAAAGTTAAGTGGTTTCTGTCCCTTTTGTGTCGCTTTTAGAAGCTGCATGGTCGCCGAGCGGGCAAAGAATGAGCAAAGTGTAGGAAAAAAATCTTTAAAGGGGCAGTTCACTCACATTTCGACCACAAAAAAAAAAAAAAATAAAAAAAGGTCTGAAAGTGTCCGAAACGTGTCCCAGTGTGATGCAGCCCACACACCACTGCTATAGAGCAAATCTAGAATGGTTTCGCTACATGACTGTACTATAAAATTTCATAAATGAAAAGATTCGTAGAAGTCTGTTTCAAATGCTAAATTCTGGGAAATTCGGCAAAATAAGAAGAGTGGACGGGACCTTTAAAGTTCGCATTTCGTTTCAGGTCCTCCTATGCCTGAAGCCATGCTACATAAATAGAGATACAACACCCATCCACCCACACAACTATTCATAGATTACCCACACACGTCTACCCATGACCCTCTACCCTGTTCTCTGTAGATTTGCCCCCTGCTCTCTGCCCTGTGCCCTCTGACCTGTGCGACATCCTAGGTGATGTGTGGGTTGCTGGATGACCTCCGAGTTATCCTGACCATCCCTGTGTTACACCCTTTTACTTCCTACTCCCAAACACTGTGACGACTATCGTCCGCAATGAAGACTCTCTCTCTCTCTCTCTGCTATTGTAGTCTTTATTTGTTTATTTTTGTAGAAACGGTAATTGAAAATTATTCATTGTTTCGTCAAATCACTTCCGTTTGAAAAGCAAGTTAGTTCGTTCGGTGTGTGTGTGTGTGTGTGTGTGTGTGTGTGTGTGTGTGTGTGTGTGTGTGTGTGTGTGAGAGAGAGAGAGAGAGAGAGAGAGAGAGAGAGAGAGGACAAGATTCAAGAAAGGTTTGCGCACCAAGGGTGGCGGGTGGGGGTGGGGGTGTGTTTGGGGGTTTAACGTCCTTTCTACCACATACGGGTGATATCAAAGACGGGGCAACGATGAAAAAGCCAGCACAAATATTTGGCCCCAACCGGGATACGAACTCACGACCCGAGCATTAGAAGTCCAACGCTCTACCATTCGGCCACCCCGGCTCCCCGTTTGCGCACCAAATCTTCAATGAAGTGTCATTGCCATTGCCATTATTTATGATCGTATGTTCGAGATTAGAGAGGGTGAGTCCGAAGATTGTGTGTGTGTGTGTGGGGGGGGGGGGGGGAGGAGCAAGGAGAAGATATGGGTTGGGAAGTTAGCTCTACTTGAAGATTTCGCTTGACCCTCCCCCGAACAAAAGTACAACACAACCTCCTTACCATGCTTCTCCCACGTCTTATGCACAAATACGGGGGCATATGTAACACGTCACGTGATGTCTGCAGCCGGCCACTGAGATTAGGCGTATATTACACATTATCTAACTCATCCTCTCTCCGACTGCAGGCTGCTAATAAGAGTGTCCAGTGCATTCCACCGTGGAAGGGCAAGTGGCCAGTGACCCAGCATGTCCCGAGGTATTCGTCTGGCTACTGGCTTGACGATTCTGTAACTGTCACAACACTGACCATGATTAGCTTGACTCTCTGTCCCTGACCGGAAGGATTCGGGCCAGATAATGCATGTATCCTCTGTGTGTGTGTGTGTGTGTGTGTGTGTGTGTGTGTGTGTGTGTGTGTGTGTGTGTGTGTGTGTGTGTGTGTTCGCTGTTATTTGGCTCTGTATACTTTCACTGCAAGCGGGCACCGTGGTAACCAGATTATGTTCATAATTATCGAACGCTCTCTATTGCTCGGTACTGTGTCTTCAATAAGAGGATAAACCCCTGTTGATGTGTGTGTGTGTGTGTGTGTGTGATGTGTGTGTGTGTTCTTGTTGTTGTTTGTTTGTTTGTTTGGTTATTCTGTATTTGTTAATTGTTTGTCTGTTTTGTTTTGGGGTTGTTGTCGTTTAGTCATGGCTTGTTAATGAAAGGCGCTTGTGACATCTCAGTCACTCTTGATCTGCCACCTCCCGCTACTACCTCTACCTACTGCACTATCAGAGTCACAGCTAATCCACTGCGTTTCGTAACTTTCCGACAATGTAGTCCATGATCCAGTAACTTGATTCTAGGCTAGCAAGTACTTCCCGTTAGTCCCGTACCATAAGAATTTACTAGGCCAGTTACAGGAGAGCTGTTTGCTGCGTAAATAGCACTGAAAGGTGAAACAGTCGAATGGTGAAAGTGCATAGTCACGCACTCTCACCAGATTTCATCATTGTCGACGTTTGTACGTCCAGTCAACCCTGTTCCGGCTCCGTCGCTTCTCTAGCTCCCTGCGACGTCGCCCAAATCGGGCTAACCGAGACCGAGCCGAGCTAAGTGATACCTAAGAAGGAAAAAAACCCAAAAAAACCCCGAAAATACTCGGTGACAAGGAAAGTGGACAGTTGCGAATAATTTTGAGATCCCCGTGTTATTTCACAGTATGCACATAAGCGGTGAAAACTATCGCACTTACCAGCACAGTACATTTTAAGCCTGTTTAGAAATTATTTACTGCATGAGTTGTCTCCCCCGTGCATACACAGGCCCGCAGTATGCATGCATTTTTCGTGGCAGCTTTCTTATCTGCCACGAAAAATGCGTGGCAATGTTGCGGCAAGGGAGACAACTCATCCAGGCAATATTCTCTAAACAGGCTGAAAATCTACTGTGCTGGTGAATGCGACAGTTTTCATCGCTTCTGTGTACACTGTGGAATAACACGGGGTCCTCAAAGTTGTTCACAACTGTCCACTTTCCTTGTCACCGAGAATTTTCGTTTTTCTTCTTAGGTATCGCTTAGCTCGGCTCGGTCTCGGTTAGCCCGATTTGGGCGTTGTCGTAGGGGCACAGAGAAGTGATGAACCCGGAACAGGGTTGTGTTCTAGTTTGCAACAGCCAGCGCTTGAAACGGCTGTTGAGTACGCAGGGTCGGGAATTTTCCTTAGGACTGATCCCAGCTGTTTAACTTTGCGTGAAAAATTACTTCTGTCGCAGAGATTCAGGGAATTGAATTTCTTTACCCCCCCCCCCCCTCTCTCTCTCTCTCTGTTATTCTCACTGCATTTCTGCACACAAGAGATGTATGTCGTGGTAGCGTGCCCGTCAAGACTTGTCACGTTTGCGTTCGTTCACTGCCGTGTCCCCTTCCACATCAGTTGAGGCACACGTTCCCGTCGCTGGTTATAATATTAGTAGTAGCTACTGAGCTGCCCGTGCTTGCATGGTGACAGAGGGTAAGCCCTAGATACTTGCTACATGCGACCAGCAACATGATACATCGACTCAAAGCCCGCGTACTATGTGCCCACGGAACAAAACTGAGACACTGAACACTGACACGCAACTTGGGGATGACGTTAACAGACCTGCCTACCCACCAAACATGACATGAGTAGTGCCAAAAACCAAATGCGTAGTTTCCTAGCCAAAGGAGTAGTCCTAACGTATCCCAACCGAAATGTGCCAGCTTGTTGCTTAAGCTACAAATCAACTATTCTATTCTTTGGCTTGTTTGATTCGACTGGTTACAGTGTACTACCGCAGTATCTCAGTATGTTTTTTTGTTGTTGTTTTTTTTTAAGCCAAATTTCTTTCTACATGTACCAGGTATTTATACATCGTTAAACTTTGAATGAGGCTCGTTCAAAAAGCTGGATTCGCGCGAGCAAAAGTTCAGATCGGATTTGACGAAACGCTAACCCCTAAACTACACGTGTAGATTTAGGAAAAAAAATGTGTAGCGGGGCAATTAAATGCATAGTTGCATAGTAAGCCCAACATTACTTAGTTTTCTATGGTCAATGCGTAGTGTAGGCAGGTCTGCGTTAAAAGCACTGTTTACTTGATGTCACATGATGACGTCACACGCACTGTTTGTATGTTTCAGTCACATGATGACGTCACACGCACTGTTTGTATGTTTCAGTCACATGATGACGTCACACGCACTGTTTGTATGTTTCAGTCACATGATGACGTCACACGCACTCTTTCTATGTTTCAGTCACGTGATGACTTACACGTCACTCGGTGCGCAAACACTGCGGACAGTCAGTGCATCTTCAATCGGTTTGTCACCGAGCACTGCTGTGTTCAGTTTTGTAGTCAGCAGACACACCGAGCGCAACGACTGTGATGTGCGCATGTGTGTTTCGCGCGCTGTGCCCAGTTAAGAGCAGGCTTCAGACTGGTTGCCACATAGAAGAATGTTTCATTTGGCCATCGCGAACGTTGTTTTTTTTTTGTTGTTGTTTTTTTTGCTGCCACAACTCTTTGCCGGCTCCAATGGTGTTCCTCGCTGGTAATGGGTGGAATCCACGGAGGGCTCGGAAGCTGGGGCAATTTTTATTATGCATGATGATGGAGATGAGGATGATGGTAAGATGATGCTATAGAGGTCCGTGTGGTTTGGAACTGCGGGACAGGGCCGCATTCCACGCTTCCTGTCATAAATATCCCGGCATTAACCAGGCCCGGAAACTACAGCACCTGCGGTGCCGGCCGTGTAACCATCCACATCATAAGACGTGTCATACCAAGGGAAGCACCCCCAATGTCGCACCCGTGAAGTGGGTGAAGCTCGGCTGTGTGGCAACAGCCTCCCCATTGAATCCATAGCACACCCGCTCCGGGTAAGAGCCGACCTAGGTAGGAAAAATCGCGCTTGCCTCGGCTGGGACTCGAACCCGGGTCTCCCGGTCCATAGTCCGAAGTGCTAACCACTACACTACGGGGGCCGGTATCGCGAACGTTTTCGGGACTTTGTGGCTTCTACTGCTGGAGAAATTCGACTCTCTTTGAGCCTACCGTCCACCCCTGAACAGACTGGGACTCTGGGAAAATGTTTCTAAAAATAGCCACCAATCGGCGCCTTCTTAGGTATCACTTAGCTCGGCTCGGTCTCGGTTAGCCCGAATCGGACGTCGTCGCAGGGGCCTAGAGAAGCGACGGACCCGGAACAGGGTTGTACCAGCACACGTCTGGCACCAGCTGCCCAGATCCTGTGGTGACATTGCACTATGTGGGACAGATGATTTGATATCATACGATAGGTGAAGTGTACGTTGCTTAGATGTTGTACTTGACTTTGACATCACTTTCAAGGGGTTGCCAAGGAAACCTGACAGCAGACATGTTGCAAAAGGGAGGTAAAATGAAAATAAACTGTCAAGACCATAGTCGTGGCTCGGATAAAAAGGGTTAAAAAGAACAAAACAAAACACTGCATACAAGTAGGAGCCACTGCAAACCACTATGACGCAAGCCGCGGGCCTTCCCCGCCAAGCCCGAGACCGATGCAGGATTGCATAAAAGTGGCTTCTAGCTGATCTGAAGATTTCGAGTAAAAATGCGATTTTTTTTTGCATGGACTTTCATGAGTTAACGCGGTCCGGTCCGTTTTTCGACACCTCTACACTTCGCGCGAGCGGTCGAGAAACCAAATTCTTCTCCTAATAGTTTGACTGGGCCGCGTTACGTGTACCCTTATGTGGTAGACAGCATCGTCACCTCAGCAGGACATTTGCACTACCTTTTAGTGCTCCTCGAGTGACACTAAATCTCCCTTCGCCACACAACTTGAAGTGCAACACGCTGATGTGTGGAGTAATTTAAGACCAGCCTTTATATGAAAGTCCGTGGGAGAAATCCCTCGGATCAGGTGCCGTTTGTGACAAAGAGTGATCATGGTAGACCTTATATGCATAATGTATTTTACACACACACACACACACACACACACACACACACACACACGCACAGAAGTTCTAAGCTGCACTTATAAGCCGGCGGAATTCAACCGCAAGCACACGCCATTTTCTTCTCTTGGTTTGTTTGGTTGCTTGGTTTTTTGGTTTTGTTGTTGTTGGTTTTTTGTCAGTTTTGGTGTGTGTGTGTGTGTGTGTGTGTGTGTGTGTGTGTGTGTGTTTTAAGGGACATCACCGCCATCGATACATTGTTGCACAAAAGGGAACGTGAGAGGCTCAGTGAGTCACTTATCACCAGTTAATTCGGGTAACTTATGATCCCCAAGTTTTACCTCAACTCTCCCCAAAGGAAGGTCTCTCTCTCTCTCTCTCTCTCTCTCTCAGTCATATACACGCACACAGACTATATGGATGCAAACGCGGATGCACAAGTTGTGCGTGCGTGCGTGCGTACGTGTGTGTGTGTGTGTGTGTGTGTGTGTGTGTGTGTGTGTGTGTGTGTGTGTGTGTGTGTGTGTGTGTCTGTGTGTGTGTGTGTGTGTGTTTGTGTTGAAAAGACAGACTAGCACAATTCACCGAAACCCCAAACCGACTGCATCACAATGAGCACATGTTAGCTGATGCTACTGATAGACTACGCCATTATCTATTCTAGGCAGGGGCGCCGGAACCGGGGGGAGGGGGGCATCTGCCCCCCCCCCCCCCTGTACCCAAGCAGGGGGGGCAAGAGTATCTTTTTGCCCCCCCCCCCCACCTGGAAAATCAGGTGACTATGGCAAGAGGGGGGGGGGGGGCAAAGCCATGGTCTTGCCCCCCCCCCTCCCTTCCCCTACCCCCCCCCCCCTCTTCCTGCTCTCTCCCTCATCCCACCCAACAGAGAACTCAGTTTCGCCGTTGCATGAAATATCAAAACGACTCGGCAGAAAGTCGTCTGATAATCCCCCCCCCCCCCCCCCGCTTTTCACTTTCTCCGGGCAACGTCCTTCCTTTCACTGGCTCTGGCGTTTCTCCCCTCTGAGATTCTGTCCCCCCTCCCCCCAACATCTTCCGGCGCCCCTGCTAGGTCACTGAAAGTGTCACGTGTCACACAGGGTGTCGGCGCACAGCTATTGTGCAGTGTACACACGACTCTCATTCATGTTCATTATCCGTCTCACTGCTTGGAAATGCATATAACTGTTGACACTAACTCCTTTCAGAAGGCTAATCCTATCTTTGCGAAGCCAGCTTGCGGTTTGGAACAGTCTCGCTTGTGAGCATGCGCCTGTACGCTCGAAATACTCTATCTTGATGATTTAGTACAGCTCTTAATGCGATACAATATTGTTTACACTTGAACATTGAACATTCATTTTTTTTTTTTTTAATGCCGGGCACAACACCGTTTCAGAAGGGTTTTTTTTTTTTTCTTTCTTTTTTTCTGTTGTTGTTGTTGTTGTTGTTGTTGTTGTTGTTGTTGTTGTCTGCCTTCGTCGGTTTCACGTTTCATTATCCTCAACTATCATCTTATTTCTTTTTCATGTGCGTGTTATAGGCAGAAACATTCAAATTCTACGGCTGCCTATCAACCGTCGCGAACCCTCCGGTCGTCGACCGAGAGGCTTCTCAAAATTCCCAAGCGCAACAGTGACCTGAAATCCTTTGGCGAGCGCTCTTGCAGTTTTGTTGCACCAACCTTTTGGAATTCTCTGCCAGCACATCTAAGAAATGCGCCCACACTGTCTGTTTTTAAGAGCAATCTTAAAACGTTCCTCTTTTGTAAAGCCTTGCAGTCATTCCAAATATAAATGTTTTCTGAGAATTCAACTTTTTCCATCGGGACAGACATTTTCGATAGTAACAGCTCAGCAAAAAAAAAAAGGGGGGGGGGGGGGGAGGGGGGATTTTTTGGGCACTTTGTACACACACACACACACACACACACACACACACACACACACACACACACACACACACACACACACACCTGTAAATACTTCTTCGTCTGATTTTGAAGCCCTAAGTCCTTGTCTGGACCATGCCATAAAACCTTGAGATCGGGCAGTCGTAAAATTATTTCTGTAACGTGTAGGTACGTTAAGATTTGTTCTGGTAACATTTATGTTCATGTAGTACCTAAGCCCCTGTGATAAAATTTAGCACAGCCTATGGCAAGCCTTTACGGTATAATATCAGTCTGCATGGCCTCTTTATCTAAAAGGCTCTCCTGTTGTTGAAAGTGGGAATTCTTGCCGCTCAAAGACGATAGGAGTGCAAACTCTTTGTTTGCAATAGTTTTGCACAATCATGGCAAATCAGATTCCATGTTATCTTGGAACCAAAGACATACATTTACGTCTAAGAAGCAGGCTGCGAAACAGGGAGGACTGGACAAGCAAACCCAACGAAGAAATGAGTTTGTGTGTGAGAGAGAGAGAGAGAGAGAGAGAGAGAGAGAGAGAGAGAGAGAGAGAGAGAGAGAGAGAGAGAGCAATAATGAAGGAAGGAAGAGAGAAAGAAATATAAAGGAGGAAAATGGGAAAGTTGGAAAGAAAGGAAGAGACACAAGGTGGCACGATAGCTGGAAGGGAGAAAGAATAAAATGAAAGGAATGAATGAAAGAATGAATAAAAACAGAGAAACACTGAGACACACACAAGTACAGACGAGAAGAACACAAAAGAAAGACAGACAGGCAGTTTAAAAAAAAAAAACAGAAGGAAAAAAAAGGACGAACAAAAACGAAGAAAAAAGACTGAGAGAATGAATGAATGAATAAATGAATGAAACTCTCGTCCTTTGTTCAAATGAACAACATGACAGATGAAACGGGTAAGAGAAACAAACAAACAAAAGAACAGGTGTTTCTTATTCAAACACATTTGCTTCAGCCATGCATGCACATTCACGGTACATGCACCTTCCACTTACGAAACAGGAGCGCGCGAACTGAATAGCACCTGACTGCACCTTAATAATACCTTCTTTTTCCGCGGGACTCGCACTCTTTTTTCAACCCGATCCAGATTCTGTTTAAACAAACCACTCAGCAGCGTCTAGGCTTTCAGTGTTCAAAAAAAAAAAAAAAAAAAAAAAAAAGCAACAGCAAACCTAGTCACACAAAATACTCACATATGGTGCAAGTTTGCAAAGGAAGTTTGCAGTGGTCTTGAATTTTTTTAAGTTCTGTTTTTGGTATTTATAAACTATACAATGACAAGAACGAAAACACCGTGCAGGCATTATAAGCATACATGAAATAACTTGACATATGAGTAGAGTAATGCCACAGTCAAAGGCGATGGAGGCAAATAGAAACCAGGCGCACATACCTAAGAAAACTACTGGACATGTGGAGGATTGAGGACAGCAAGTGTTCTCTGTCTTTCCCTTTCTGCTAGGCGTACGCGAAACAAGAATCCCATCGAATGCGCTTATATCCGTGTATCAGAATCAGTCACTTGGCACACAATATGACAATGGTGACCAAAATGCCATATTGTGTTGGGGCGGTCGGTGGTCTGGGGCGGTCGGTGGTCTAGTGGTTAAGAGACTTGTCACCAATACGAGAGGTCAGGGGTTCGAGTCCCACTCGGGGCAAAGAATTTTTCTTTCTCGTATGTGGCACCGTTCATTCGGGCCGATCGTCGGGGGTTCTCTCCGGGTACTCCGGCTTCCTCCCCCTCTGCTTTGGAAATGTTCAGCCCAGCAAATTTGAAAAGTAAATGCAATTCTAAATTCCGAAATTTAAATAGCTGAGCTGACCCTTCGCACCACGTGATTGTAATGTGTTTATGTCCAGCGTGTGAGAAAATGCGTGTGATTCACGTGAGTGTGCGTGCTGGGTTCAGTTCGCGGCGCTTTGAGCCGTTTCAAGAAATTGGGTAAAGCGCCTACACAATGCTCATTATTATTATTATTATTAAGTGGCTGATTCTGACACACGGATTTCAGCGCATTCGATGGGATTCTTGTTTCGCGTACGCCTAGCAGAAAAGGAACGACAGTGAACACTGACTGTCTTGACTGAGCGTATTAGGTCAGAAGCAGGCCAGGAACACAACTTCTCTTTGACAGGTATACAGAAATGTCTACATGAAAAGTTGGTGGCGAAAATCGTTGACGACTGCAGGGCAAACAATACAAACGCACGACGCTTCAAAATGCCTGTCGACATCGCAGAGAGCTGCTGCTTCAGGGCCTCGTGGTCCTGACACGTAACTGCTGGTGGTGCCATGGCCGCCAAGACGTCTCCGCTGCTCTGTTTCCTGTAAGTTGTCGGCTCCCTTGATCCTGCTCGCAGCGCCAGTTTTTGTGATGGTGTTGAGTGATTCAGGCAGGCAGGGAGGCAAACACAGCGGTCGCTATGACATGAGTTTTATTTCAACAGGAAAACAGCAACAAATGGCAGAGCGGGGAGCGACAATCCGTGCAGTGACTCGCGTCAGGGCTGGCTGGCGACTGTCCAGTGAGGCGTAGCTCGCGGCTACTTATGCGCCCAGCGCGAGCCGCAAAGACAGCAACGGCCGCTCGCAGCAGAAACAAGGGCTAGATGCTCGGGTAGCAGCGAAATCTGTGTTTGTTTACACACAGAAAACTAACAATAGCGGGCGTAATACAACAGCTACAAACTTCAAACAAGGTGCATTGAAAAGAGCGTGAAAAGTACACTAAGATGGCATAAGTTTGGAACATTATCAATGTACAAAGAATTTCCTATCGCCGATTTAAGAGCGTAAAGGCTGGGACCACGCATTCGAAAAGTGGTGAAAATGGCAAAATACACCCGTTAAACTACAAAACAGCGCTAAACACAAAACATAACTAAAAAGTACAAACTCTTCCGAAACTACTATAGTTTAAATGATAACTTTAGGTTAAGTGACTGTGGAGATATTTAGCACTAAGTGGACACAAACAAACACAACTAACTGACACGTGGCTATCGTGGATCCGCAACGCTGCACGCGTGCGGTAGCCTACAGGCGAACAAAAGCCGGCGGCACACAGCTGGCCGGAGAACCTAGGGTAGTGGGCTAGAGGGTCAAAACCACTCGGCTACAAAAAATCAATGCTTTTCTAAATGCTGAAACTTGAATAGCTGAGCTGACACTTCACACCACGTTCTTGATACGTATTGATATTCTATACGTGAGAGAATGCGCGTGATTCACGGGAGCGTGCGTGTCGGGTTCAGCGCTTTTACCCAAAACAATTGGGTAAAGCGCCTGTATTTGTATTATTATTATTATTATTATTAACAATATTTGGTGCAGAAATATTGGCCTCAGCGAATTCTATGTGGTGGAAAAGGACGTTAAACCCCCCAAACACCCACCCATCCACCCACCCACCCTCAGCGAATGAAAATGTACGTACGTTTTAATCCCTACCCCCTCCCCCGTCCCACCACGACCACCACCACCACCACAACGTACAATCGGACGAACCAAATTATAATGATTCCTTGTGACTTTCAGTGCTCTGGTACACAGATTTTTCTCACCCCTGTGATACAAGTATTGGCTATAAACGTGATCTTACAAAAACAATAATAATAATAATGATCATAATAAGAGTAATAACAATAATATTATTATTATATATTATTATATATTATTATTATTATTATTATTATTATTATTATATATATATATATATAGAGAGAGAGAGAGAGAGAGAGAGAGAGATGCGCTTTGCTTTACCCAATTGCCCGACTCAAAGCGAAACGAACTAAACCCAACACACACGCACACGTGAATCACAAGCATTCTCTCACACATAAGACATCAACACATTACAATCACATGGTGCGAATGGTCAGCTCAGCCACTGAAGTGTCGGCATGTAGAATCACATTTATTTTTGAAGTTTCGTTGGACGAAAATATCCAAAGAGCTGTGGAGGAAGCCGGATTACCCAGAGAGAACCTTCGAATGAACGGAGTTAAATACTAGAGAGAAAAGTCCGAGCGGTACTCGAACCTTACCTCTCGCATTGGCGGCAGAGTCTTAACCACTACACCACCGACCGCCCCAAAGACGATAGCAGAACTTGTGTGTGTGTGTGTGTGTGTGTGTGTGTGTGTGTGTGTGTGTGTGTGTGTGTGTGTGTGTGTGTGTGTGTGTGTGTGTGTGTGTGTGTGTGTTTTCCTTTGTATGTGTTACGCGATATACGTGTACCTGCGTAGTTCATGTACTGCGCAATTTTTTGCGTAGTTCATGAACTGTCCAACGCTGTTGCATAGTTCATGAACTGTGCAACGATGCTGCGCAGTTCATGAAATACGCACAGTAGAACTGCTCATTACATGAACTGCGCAAAGGGTGTAATCTCGGTGGTGAACACGAATCGCAGATTGCGCATTTCATGAACTAGGCAGTTTTACCAGAGACCGACATCTGAACATAATTCAGTATTCACGTTTAACATTATTTTGACGCCCAGTGCTGCAAAAGCCTAAGCCTAATGACCATTTTCATAGTATCAGAGAAAAATCACGCGTCAGTGAACAACAACAACAACAAAAATCGTTCTACAAATCCAGACCTCTTTTATCAGAGCAGACCTTGTAAACGACTCCATTTATAAAATGAGTGGTGTCTCGTTAGAAAGTCTATACGGCTTTCAGCTTGTGCTTGTCAGCTTGTCACTGCATCTGAAAAGCGTTAAGATTTGACTACAGCGACGAACTGAATGGCCCTTTCAAGCTTGCCACTTGATGCGCCCTATAGAATTTAAGCCACTATTCACTGTCCAAACAATGATCTGCAAGAGAAATTTCCCGCACACCTCAGGGCACAGGGGCGCCGGAACCGGGGGGGGGGGGCAGGGGGGGCAGCTGCCCCCCCCTGTACCCAAGCAGGGGGGGGGGGGGGGGGGGGGGGGCAAGAGTATCTTTTTGCCCCCCCCCCCCTGGAAAATCAGGTGACTATGGCAAGAGGGGGGGCAAAGCCATGGTCTTCCCCCCCCCCCCCCTCTTCCTGCTCTCTCCCTCATGCCACCCAACAGAGAACTCAGTTTAGCCGTTGCATGAAATATCAAAATGACTTGGCAGAAAGTCGTCTGATAATCACCCCCCCCCCCCCCCCCCCCACTTCCCCTTCTTTGGGCAACGTCCTACTTTTCAGTGGCTCCCTGGTTCGTAAAGGTTTTTGTCTGCGCAGCATCTGAACCCCCCCCCCCCCCCCCCACACACACACACACTTTTCACTTTCTTCGGGCAACGTCCTTCCTTTCACTGGCTCACTGGTTCGGAAAGGTTTTTGTCTGTGCAGCATCTGAACGCCGCCGCCCTTTTCACTTTCTCCGGACAACGTCCTTCCTTTCAGTGGCTCTGGCGGTTCCCCCCTCTGAGATTCTGCCCCCCCCTCCCCCCAACATCTTCCGGCGCCCCTGGGGCAGATGCACTCGGCCCAACAGAGAGTCAACCCACTCCCATGTCGGACTTCGGCCTTCGGGGACTCGGGTGTACAGTTCAACCCGAAAAATTACGCGCTCTCACGGGTTAGGGACATAACAGCAGGAGGCCTACCTCAGGTTTGGGGTGGATTTTTAGGGCTGAAGGTCCTCCCCCCCCCTCCCCCTTCTCACTGATTCACTTTTCCTTCATATATTATAGTGCGTTGAGGTTGCAGTCGATTTTCAGCGATAACTCGATCTACATCTATATTTTCTAGAAAAAAATCAGGACGTACGGAACTAACATATTTCGTAACAGCCAGTGTTTCCTTCTCGGGGAGTGTGAGACCAACTCAAATCCTATTTTCATTGCTTTTTTCACACATATTAGGCTGTTCGATATCAGTTCCATATTTAATACTGCCAGCTTATCACTGCATCTCCAAAGTTTTGAGATCGTAGGGAGTCAACAAGAGCTTTGCCAAGAAACGATTTGTGTCCATTTAGAGAACTACAACAACGAAATACGATGAAGTCAAACAAAAACCCTGTCAACACATATTTGTCTTCACACATTATGACTCCGGTAAGCACATCCACTACCGCACTTTACATGGCACGGGGTGACAAAGCGTTGACACCTCACAAACAAATTTCCATATTCATAAGCTAAGCCAATTAAGTTGAGCCCAGGGATAAATATTAGACTTTGCTCACAGCACCGGAAAATGGATGAGCGCATTGGGGGCGCAGACTCGCCGGAGATCCCGAAGGACGCCATTTCTAACGCAGGTATATTTACTTTACCGATTTTTATTGCCTCAGTAAAGACACGCAAGATTGCTGAGCAAACATTCCCCGTAAACTGTCGCCTGTGTCTCGTGTGTGATGGTAAACAGCTGCTCGGGATTTGAGACTTGCTGATCTGTCGTATTACTGACAGGCGTTTGTTGTACGGATGGCGTGGAACCAACAGCCTGAGGTTTCCTCCTGATTTATGAGGTATCAATAATATTGGGTGGTGGCTTGTGTGGGTAGAGAGACGACAGAGGGAGGGCGTATGATGATCATGTTGGAAGTAAGAAGTTCACGCGCGCACATACAGAAGCGCATGGACACACGCACTCACAAAGGCACATGCTCAAACACGCACGCACGTACGTATGCGATAACACACTTCCCCCGGGGGAAGCAACCCGAATTCCCCGAAAGGGATAATAAAAGTAGTAAAAAAAAAAACAAACAAAAAAACAGCCAGCCAAACTGTCAACCAGCAACCAAGCAACCCACCAGCCAACGAGAGGTACCTTTATCATCTTGGCATCGTAACCATCCGCTGTTGTTGACGTGAACATAGCAGACGCTCCCCCGAGGAACACGAACAGTATCTGAGCTAGGAGCTCGGCAAAAACCGCTCTCCACAAACTGAAGGCGGTAAGGTCTTCTACGATGAGCTTAGAGGATCTCTTGCCTACGTCAGCGTCTCTGGGACTTCTGACTTCTGCTGCACGAGGGTTGAATCCCATAGCTGCTACAAAATGTGTGTGGAGACTGCTATGTAGCGAGTGTTATACACGCAGTGTCATAGTATTTCCAGCGTCAGCATCTGCTGTCACGAATCGCTGATGTGGTATCATGACGCGATATGACAGCTTTTACTATCTACAGTCTTCACACAAAGTTAAGGACCAGTCAACATAATGGGTGACAGTTTCAATAAATCAGAAAAAAATAAACGAATAAGATTTTTCCCGTAAAATTCGGTAGCAAGGTTAAGGGGTAATTAGTGAACATGGCGACCACTGTGTGGATGGCACGTGCGTGTCACACAGTATGTTTGGCGCGTTTGAAAATCTGCAATTTCGACAAAACTAGACCGAGTTTCAATGTTCAGTGAGCGATACCTGGGGCTTTCTGCACGGCAAAAATGAGATGCAGGTCAAAGAATGCATCCCTGGTTATGAACTGTGCTCATTTGCTTGCCTACATAAGCCGCCGTTTCAGCGATGTTCAGCACTACACCAGCATGCCACCACGACAAAAGTTGAATGATACTTGCAAGTGGTCCTTAACTTTTTGTGAAGGCTGTATTTTGCAAGGAAAATAGCTGTTGATACTAGGGAAAAAATCTTATCTGAGGCAAAGGTTTTCAGCGTCACGTCTTGTTTATGCTCAAACTGTTTTTCTGTACTTTCACCAGTGCAACAAAAATAAGTCAGTTTAAACCAAAGGTTTTCGGCGTCAGTGAGTTGCAAAATGCGCTATAACGATACATACAGGTCAAGCGTTTGGTTCTTTCTACATTTCATTTTGTTAAATTACGCAAAGTGGATATAAAGACTCTGACAGGAAATCGAGACGTGGGTTCAACACCACCGGGCAGTGTGATCATTATGAGATGAAGACTTTTAATACAGTGAGCAGCTTCAACATGGCCGACCGCTCGGGGCGCTTAGGGAAAAGGTTCCAGCGCGACAGGGCAAAATGTATCAATATATTATGAGACAGCCGCTGTCGACGTTCACTTTTGATGTTGATGTTGATGTTCTTGTTGTTGATGTTGCTGTTGTTGCTGCTGTTGGTGGTAGTTGTTTTGTTTCTCGTTGTTGTTGTTTTGCTTATGCGGGCTGATGATTATGTTCGAATTTCGTATTAAATACACCTGTTAGGATGCTCTCTCTCTCTCTCTCTCTCTCTCTCTCTCTCTCTCTCTCTCTCTCTCACACACACACACACACACACACACACACACACACACACACACACACACACACACACACACACACACACACACAGAGAGCATTAAAAACAAATTAATCGACATCCTGATGAATATACAGTGGGGAGAACAGTATGAGAAAACAAGTATGCGGTTATGATGATAGAAAATGTCTTCCTAGTGGGAAAGATATGAGCTATCAGGCGACATTAATGTTTAGGGGGGGGGGGGAGAGAGAGAGAGAGAGAGTTAACAACGGTAGAAGATGCTGGTGACAATAATTACTTTTAGAACTTGCCGTTACGTGTGTGTGTGTGTGTGTGTGTGTGTGTGTGTGTGTGTGTGTGTGTGTGTGTGTGTGTGTGTGTGTGTTTCGCCTTCTTTTTCTTTTCTGTAGTCGTAGCTTTACTTGTAGTACTTCAGTAGTTTATAGCAACGGCAGATACGTAAAATGACTATGTGGACAACAATGTCAATATCTTTACCGTTGAGAAATAAAGCTTCATTGATCCTCTCTCTCTCTCTCTCTCTCTCTCTCTCTTTTCTGTGTCACTACACTACATAAGTACATTCCGTTAGACTACAACCTAAAACTTACTTCTAATCCTCTAATTACAAATGAATAAGAAAACACTCAATCGGGGGGAGAGAGAGAGAGAGAGAGAGAGAGAGAGTAAATCCTTGAACACTGCAGATCGCCGAAGTGAAGGAAGTTGAAACACGAGAAGGGTTTATCATGAGACAACGTGGAACGTAGCCTTAGCATGTGATGCTCTGATTTGGACGTCAGCCACAGAGTCACGGCGTAAGGTACAGACTTATCCGTTGACATCCTCCTCCTCTCCCCCTCCCTTTCCAGCAACACACACACACACACACACACACACACACACACAGTTTTTAACTTTTTCAAGTCATTGCTAGTTGTTTCCCTTTCCCCTGGCGTCAGGACACTGAGCGTGTTGCTGCTAAACAGTTGAGAAGTCGTAGTGTTAATTTCTCTTCCTGTCTCTGTTTTCTTCATAAATAAAAACCGAAAGTCTCTGTCCATGATAACTCCTTTCTACTGCAACAAAGGGTATCGGTAAGCTGACACTGCTGACGTCAGAAATCCTCAGACAGGATTCTTTGCCCACTCATATTAAACCCAGGACGTGGTAACGTTTATCAACCTTTCGGTTCACATCAAAAGTTTCAGGCTTGGCGCCATTGTTGTTTTGAGCTACCGCGGGGTTTGTCGGAGTGACGTCCCCTGAAAAAGCCATCGTAATTGTCCCTATGGCGTGGCACCTTGGAGACTTGTGCTGGTAACGAACTATTGTCCACCTGGACGAGGTCGTCATATCACTGTAGAGACTTTTATTTGTCACAAGTTGGATTCCACCCAAGAATGTCACAGAACTGATACACACTGTCAAAAACCGTGCTGCTCCAAAAACACGCACTGTATCGGCCAGCGATTTTGGCTGTAGCATAGAGATAAGGTCGGATGGTAGCTCAGGAACATGATCTTTATAATTATGGTTATCAATACAATTACTAAAGCCATCAGCCTCTCCCCCCCCCCCCCACAAACACACACAATCACCCCCTCAAGAGGGTGGGGGTGGGTGTTTGGGGGTTTAACGTCCTTTTCCACCACATAGTCACCCCTCAAGACAACAGCAATAATAACAGTAAGCACAAAACAACAACCAAACCAGCAAAGAAAGAAAAAAAAAACACACACACACAAAACACCCCCCCCCCCCCCCAAAAAAAAAAAAAAAAAAAAAAAAACATTACGAGGGTTCCCTGCCAAAACGTACTATCTGTCTTGTTTCTATCTGTATCGGTAATACCTTCTGGCAGGAAACCCTTGAAAGAAACTAAAAACTCTTCAGTGACAAAATACCTTCCATTCCGTGTCAGTATACAGACGGACACGCACGCAGACAGACGCACTTACACTCAGCGTAAACAAAATAGACGCACATTAAAACAATATTCTCCCATTTATGTGTCATGCTCTTGCATAAAACCTGCGTACACTACAGTAGGACAGCGTGTTTCGTAAAAGCCAGTACAGATTTCACTCTTTGTTGACAATCTCTGCTGGTAATCAGCTTACGATACTTTCGTCCCTTGAAGACGTAACATTGGTTTAGAAGTGGGATGCATGATTTGTGCTAGAAAAAGAAAGAAATTACTTTTCAAATGATATAAACAAAATGTCTACAAAAAAAATGTGGTTTTTTTTCTGGATAGTTTTCAAAACATTCCAGGAAACGTGCCTGCGTCTCAGAGAATGCTTCTTCAAAGACTTGAATTAAATTGTTTCCGCTCTTTCGGTTTGTCAGTCTCAGTCAACATTACGGTTGGGCGTTCATGCGCTCCAACAAACGAAGACACAAAACAAACAAACAATTATACAAACAAACAATTATAATATAAAAAAAATCTTAACATGGTGAGGCTCCTACCTTGATAATCTGCGCATTCTGCGCATCGGGAGTAGCTGTCGTGAACATGGCCGATGAGCCACCGAGGAAGACGAACAGAATCTGAGCCAGAAACTCGGCGAAAACCGCTCTCCACAACGGCACCGATTTGAGCTCCCGCATGTCCACAATTTTAAACGACGATTCCTTGCCATCATCGCCAGTCCGGATGGCTTCCAGTTTGTTGGCAATGTATATGTAAAGACCCTCCATAGCTAGGTACGGGACCTGGGCACGTGTGTGCGAGTTGCGGTGTTCAGCGGTGTGGGCTGCACTGTTCGTAGGGTGAATTCGAGCTTGTGAAGGCATTAGTGCAAATAGTGTCGTCGGCTTATATAGAAAAAAGACGCGCGCTGGGGTGTGGGTGGGTCAGTGTGTGTGTGTGTGGGGGGGGGGGGGGGATGGAGGTGGGTGGAAGAGTTTGGGTGGGGGTGGAAGGCCGGCACGGGTGTCAGTAAACGTTGTGTAGTTAGGGAAGTACTTGGAGGAGGAGGAGAGGGGGGTTCAGTAGTGGGGATAATGTTCAGGGGAAGTATTTACGACCACACAGTTATACGTGTTAAAGAAGAGATTAAGCCATGTCGGCACGTCTGTGGACGGAGGGGGGGGGGGGGGGTGGCGACTTTGGGGAGGATTAAGTTAAAAGTGGAGAGGGGGGGGGGGGTTAGGAGATAAGGATGCTCTTACGCCCGCAAGGTAAGACCGTCGTTTTAAAAGTCACGACAGACAACACGGGCAAACCTCGAGCAGATGGTGTGAGGGGGGAATGTGAAGGGGTGGGGCTGGTGTTGCGGTGTGGTTCAGTTGGAAGGTTGACTGAATGAGGTAGGGTGGAGGCCGGGTTGGGGGGGGGGGGGGTGAATGGAGATGGGAGGGTGAGGGTGGAGATGGGAGGGTGGGAGGTTACGCAGTGAAGAAGAGGGAAGAGGGAGGTAAGTTGAACCTTAAGGGTCGCCCGAACAACAGTCGGAGATCACAGCCGCGGGTTCACGAGTCAGTGCAACTGCCTGAGCAGGCACTACGCCCGACGACTGAGTGACACAGACGCTGTGACGGATACACAAGTTATGATAACCACAGTGTGACAATCACACTTCAGTCACAAAGGTCTCTGACAGCGTCACAACTTGTCATGGACACTCAACCACAATCATGCGAAAATCCCGCCCTCTCGGCATTCGCTGCGTCTCTCCCCTCCTACTTGGCAGTGGGACCGCCCTCTGACCTCTCTGAGGTCGCCGCCAGCGATCTGTGTACAAGGTGTGCGCACGTAATGCTGACGTAGAACCCGTCAGTTCAGCAGTTCGTGGTCGACGTACTCAGTGTTGTAACTTTTGTCAGCGTTGATGACGGTTATTGTTTGGGAGGCAGGTGTGTTGAATGGACCGTGCGTCCGTCCAGCGCGGGTGTTTCACTGCAACAGAGCGGGAAGAGAGGCGGGAAGGATTATGGCAATCTCTTAAGGCGATGTCACACTGCAAACATGTTTTCCTAAAACATTTTTTATAAAACATGTTTTGAAAGGCAAAACGCCCGAAACATGCTTTCCGGAACAATACATGACACACGTGAAAACAAGCAAGCGCGCGTCTAAGGCGACTGAGAGAGAGAGAGGGTCCCGCTACGCACATGTTGACTGAGCGCCGGATACGGGAAGGTGTCACTTGACACTCCGCACGGCGGCTTCCATTGGTTGAAACACAAAACATGTTTTCGGATTTTAGGGCAGGCTCTAAAACTGAAAACACGGTCAAAACATGTTTTGAAAACATTGTTATGAAGTATGTCACACGACAAAACACGTTGTTTCGCAGCGAAACATCTGAAAAAATGTTTTCAAATGTTTTTGCCGTCTCGTGTGACATGGCAATTAATCAGTAATCACGGCCAGTCCCTCTTCTTCAGTCGCAGTTTCCGTAGCCGGTCTAGGCTGTTGTTTTAGTAACTGAGTTGTGTGTGTGTGTGTGTGTGTGAGAGGGGGGTGGGGGGGGGGGAGCGGAGAGAGAGAGAGAGAGAGATTTTAAACCGAAACACCATAGTCTAGGCTGTTGTTTTAGTAACTGAGTTGTATGCGTGTGTGCGGTGTAAGGGGGGGGGGGGAGAGCCGGAGAGAGAGAGAGAGAGAAAAGACTGAGAGAGAGAGAGAGAGAGAGAGGGATTTTAAACCGAAACACCACATTCTTGTACAAGTGTAAGACGTATGTGATGGCCTGCAGACAAGGTTCAGCCGAATACTGATATATTATCTTCAGAACAATTACCAATTGGTATTCAACTGCGTCACTGAGCTGCTGCCGTGTTGACAAACTGTTGCCCGTTTATCAAAATTCTCTCCCCCCCCCACCCCCCCCCCCCCCCGCCACACACACACACATCACAGTATACTGTTGTTGACAGCTTACACTGTCAGTCAGCGTGTATTACGCAGGTACGGCGCCGCAACAGTAAGGTAGCTTGTCCGCTGTAATATGGATTTTTTTTTTTTTTTTTTTTGGGGGGGGGGTTGTTTTTGCATCTCCTCTCTCTCTCTCTCTCGGGGGGGGGGGGGGGGGGGGGGGGGGAGCTCGTAATCACCGAGTTCACATTTTTTTTTTTCCTCTGGTGATCACGAGTGCAGTTTCTGCTAATTAACCCGGACTAATTGCCTCGTTGGTGATTGTGTTTACCGTGGTCCTCCTCGCGATCCTTCGCTGATTCTAGCGGTATAAAATTCATGCTGGTGATACATGTCATTCTCTCTCTCTCTCTCTCACGCTGTGTACGTGTTCCCCTCACCCCATACCCCTTTAGTCATGGGCCGAAAAGCCTAAACTAAATAAAACAGCGCGGGTGTTTCACTGCAACGGAGCGGGAAGAGAGGCGGGAAGAATTATGGCAGTCTCTTAATCAGTAATCACGGCTCTCTCTCTCTCTCTCACACACACACACACACACACACACACACACACAGTGCGTGTCCCTCTTCTTCAGTCGCAGTTTCCGTAGCCGGTCTAGGCTGTTGTTTTAGTAACTGAGTTGTGTGCGCGTGTGTGTGTGTGTGAGGGGGGTAGGGGGGGGGGGGCGGAGAGAGAGAGAGAACTCAGAACTCAGAACTTTTATTTCACTGACATTTTGTCCATTGAAAGGTCTGAACACACTTTAAAAACTCAAAGAACATTTTGCATGAACAATTTCAGTGTTTACACGAACTCACTTAACAACTGTCGCACAAACTAGAACAGGATGTTATTTCTCCATTCAGAAAAAATAACTTATGGGCAATAACAATGCACACACACACACAGTGTGCACGCGTACACACACACAAGCACGCAAGCACGCGTACACACACACACACACACACACACACGCACACACAAGCACGCGCGGAGCGAGCCACTGACATGCTCGCTCCTACATTCACACCGAAAACAGGGGGGGGGGGGGGGGGGGGGGGGTTGGCCATCGGCCCTCTGTCAGATTGTAACACAAGTTTTTGTTATTGTTGTAATTTTTTTTCCAGAGGCTGTTACAAGGTATTTGCAGAGCAGAGCAGGTAGCAATAAAATGTTTAAAATCATCGTCTGAAATTATGTTACTCCCTGAAAGCTATTTCTCAGTTTCATCGCATGAAAAACGAACCTTGCCAATGAGATAATGCGTCTTGGGTTCTTTGTGTTCAAAATCGCCATGTTTTGGTTACAGAAATGATGCAAATCAAAAGAATCACCGAGAACTCTAACTCTAACATTTGTGTAGAATGGACATGTAAACAGGAAGTGTTTATCGTCCTCAACAGCAGTTCTTCATAGTGGACACATCATTGCGGCATCACTAGCGTCAACATGACGGAGCTTGTTTGCCTTTAATGGTAGCAACCCAAGACGGAATTTTATATATATTGAGCGAATGACAGGCGTTTGGAGCACATCGAAATATTTCTCACGTTCTAGAACAGTCTTAAAGGACTTGTACGTACTGTATCTTGTGCTATCTTCTATTTTGGCATGCCAGCCCTGGTAGAAACAATCCGTGAGTCTAAGTTTTAGTTCAGATAGGAATAGACTCTCGTCACCAACACCTTCATTCCACCAGACGTGTGCAAAACCATTGTAACAGAGCAACATCTTTACTTTTGACACCCAGTTTTCCAGTCCTCTTTCGTTCATGTTAACCATCATGCAGTATGCCATCTTGACGTACCTGCTGTTGGGAAGTTTCGTTAGTCTAAGCCAATACTTGATGCATTTTATTGTTGCTGTCACCGACAGTGGGTATCTACCGAGTTCTCCGTAGATCAGCTGATTTGGGGTCTGTGGCGAAACCTTCAGTAAGCGTTTACATGCGAACATGTGGATACTTTCTGTCAGAAAGGGGTCTAAACAGCCCCAAAGTTCAGCGCCGTACATCAGCATAGGGACAATTTGACAGTCAAACAGCTTGAAGAAAACAGAAACATCGTTACACCCTATCTTCCAGAGCGTTCTGAAAATGTCTACACAGCAGCGTTTTGCCTTTGTGGGAAATCCTTCAACATAAACGAGTGGAGAAGGTTAAACCAAGATATTTGTAGCTGTTGACGATTTCAATCAACTTATCACCGTAAAACCATTTTTTCTGTTTTTGCTATATAACCGCCATTTCTGAATACAACGATCTTAGTTTTTTTCCAGGTTCACCACCAATCCAAGGCGCTCGGCAACCGAATGTAAAACGTTCAGTTGATTTTGCAAACCAATGGGGGTTGTTGACATCAAGGAGATATCATCAGCGAACATCAGAACAAAAAGCTCTATCGCATCCCGGATAAGTTGGACCCCATGCCTACCCTTTGTGATGAATTCTGAAGTTAGTTCATTTATGAGAAACGAGAACAAAGTCGGACTCGCCAGGCAACCTTGTTTCAAGCCTTGGAGGCATTCAAAGTAGTCGGTTACTCCACCAGAACTACTTCTAACACAAGATAAAGCAGAAGCGTACATTGCTTTGAGTGCTGTAAGCATCTTTCCCTGTATCCCGAGCTTGAACAGAATGTTCCAGAGTGTATTTCTCTTCACTGTGTCGAACGCTTTCCTGAAATCGATGAAAGCTATATACATTTTCTTCCTCTGCTTAAGACGTCTATCGACTATGGCATACAAAGTCAAAATATGATCTGTGGTACAATAGCCTCTACGAAAGCCTGCCTGAGCCTCCGATATAATATCATTTTCTTCTGCCCAAAGCGTCAGACGCTTGTTGATTATGGATGTATACAATTAATGTGACCCTCCACCACGAAATGAGTCGTCTTGTAACATGAACAAATAGCACAAGAAGACTCACTTCGTGGTGGAGGGTCACATTTGCTGACACAACTCAGAAGAGATTCCACGATAATTATCTGGGTTATTTGCATCACCTTTTTGTGTATAGGCTGTATGATAGCTATGGCCCATTCATTTGGGAATGTGCCGGTTGTTAGTAAGGTGTTGAAAAGTATGGTGAGAAAAGGTGCAATTTGGTTTACAATGGTTTTCAACAGTTCGTTTACTATACCATCTGGCCCAGCAGCCTTATTTGACCTCAGTTTTTTAATTGCCTCCCTGACCTCAGATTCCGTTATAGTAGAGTCTAGGATATCATCTTGTGTCTGTTGTATGTCATTGCCATCACTCATTTCAGATTCACTTTCTGCATCAAAGCAAAAATTTCCATCATTAAAAACCTTTTGAAAATGTTGAACCATGTGTTTTGGTCAATAAAGCAGCCAGGGGTACACTTGGGTTTCCATTTTCTGATTTCTTGCCAAAACAATTGAGAGTCATGAGTGCTGTTTACTAGTTTACTAAGACAGACTTTTTTATATGCGCATTTTTAAGCCTAATCAGAGACTTGTAACGGTTTCTTTCGACAATAATTATACAGGTGCCTGAGGTTTTCATTTTTATGTTTAAGATACTTCCTCAAGGCTTTTCTTGCAATGCGCTTTTGACTAGTGCAGTCTGAATCGTACCATTTATGTGAAATATCAACACGGTTTGTACGTGGTCTTGTACTTGTTTTCTGCATACACTCAGCTGCTCCAATCAGGGCCTCATTAAAAATAGCTAACGATTTGTTTATATCTGTGCCCATGGCCTGAACTGCATCTTCGAGTTTTGATCTAAAACCATCGGAAACAGCAGCATGTTGCACTAACTGTGCCTTTAAAGGATCCCACAACAATCGCTGTGTAAGGTTAGCTTGTACATGTATGTTTGGGACATCTGAATTCGCAGCAGAACGGAACACGCTGCAAAGACTCAAATGGACGGGTAAGTGAGGAGACTCAACCCGATCTACTATTACCAGCGATCTGACAAGAGGTACCAACATCTCCGATGCAGCAAAGTAGTCTACAACGCTCTTGCCATGTTCAGAGATGAAGGTAAATTTATCAGACAGATCTGGAGTGCAGAGGCCATTTAAGATTAGCAGGTCAAAGCACAGGCACAGCTCCAAGAAAGGTCTACCAAAAGAGTTTAGGTGTTCATCATCGGAAGATCTCGTCTGGCACAGATCATCCGTGTCAGGACGGGGATCACCATTTCCTTGTACAATATGACTAATATTTGTTTGACGGTTACCAACTCTGGCGTTCATGTCACCACCTAGTATGACAGGCAGATCACCGTGCCGTTCAAGAAGGTCCAAAAGACATTCCTCGATTTTCGTCAAGTGGCATTCAGTGTCTGTTTCAGCATAATAAGGTGAGTCTACAGGCGGTACGTATGCTGCAAGCAAAAGAACATCGTCATGAGACCCTAGCAGACGCTTTGAAATTTTAAGACCCACAATGTGGTGGTAAGAAATCTCAAGGCTTTGAATAAACGTTTGCAGGGACTTCCTGACAAGCACTACAACACCACCAGACCGTCGGCCGTGGCTGGACAGCTTTATGGCTGATGTACTGAAAATGTCAAAATCAGGGAAATGAAAAGATAAATCAAAATCCTTAAGAAGCCAAGTTTCAGTTAAACATACAACATCAAATGAGGTAATGTACCAAATAAAATCGCTGTCCGCAAGCTTAGAGAATAAACCATCAATGTTCCAACACAAGACAGACAGATCACCAGATGTAGAGTTTACTTCCGGGACGTGGCCAAACCCCTATCTGCGTGATTTCTGCAGTATGTTGTCAATGCGACCCTGGTTTGGCGGGACCGCCTGCTGTCGTTGAGAGCTGGCAGATCGCAACTGTCGGCGTGTCTGGGCACCACTGTCCCGACCTGCACATGTAGTACTGGACGCCTTACCGTTTTGGTCACCAGCAAGGCCTTTGCTGGCACGCCGGTCAGTCGCCACAGATGACTCACACGGTCGATCGTTCCTGCTGCTGTTGTTGTTGCTGCTGCCTCGCTGAGCGACCGTCGGCCTAGGCTGCGTGGAGGGTTTGGGGGCAGGGGGAGTTGAAGTGAAGGGACTGGGGATGAGGGGGTGGGCGAAGTGAGGGAGTGGAGTTGAAGCGTCGTCGTCCATGGCACCCGCACGGGCACCTCGGTTGCCGATCACAGCAGCGTCTGAGAGGCGAGGTGGCGCACCAGCCCCCACATAGTTGCTGCTGTGACTGCTGATCATGCCATCGCTGCTGCGACGGTTTTGCTGCTAAGAAAACGATGACCAGGGCTGCATCCGCGAGTCACCATCCTTCCCTGCACTGCCATCACCGTGAGTCTGTTGCTCTGTTAAAGTTGACAAGGGCTGCATGCGTGCGTCACCGTCCTTCCCGATGTCATCACACTGGGTTTGCTGCCGTGTACATTGACGCTGGTCCTCGTGATTGCATGCTGGCCAAATCTGCTCCCACGCGTCAGTGACCCATGCGTTGACACCAGTGTCGATCCCGATGTCCATCTCCTTGCGCTGAGTCTCTGTTAGAACGACCGGTGTAGATTTCGCCGTAACGAGATGGGTGTCGGGTGCGGTAGCACGAACGTCAGAAGTGTCCGTCGTCTGGCTGGCGGCATCATCGTCGGCAAAGAACAAGCGTCCCTTTTTGTAGTAAGTGAACTTGCCCTGTTTCCTCGCCTCGGTGATGTTTCTCGCCTGCTTGTTCGTGAGGTCGCTGGCGAGTCTGATGCCGTCTCTGCGTAAGCTATCCCGCAACACTTTGTCGCTCATGACGGCCATCTTCTTCCCCCACCTCGCGAACTTAGCAATCAGCGGGCGCGGACGCGGCCCACGTGACCTATCCCGGTCACTGTTGTTGTTGTTGGTGGTGGTGGTGGCGGTGGTGGTGGTGTTGGCCTTCACCCCCACTCGATGCGCCCTTTCAATGTCATCTGTCGACCACCGGTTTTCACCACAAGCTTTGTTCAGTGCACGGACCACAATGTCCGCACAAGTGTCATAGTTCTCCCCCTCCGTTTCAGGTATGCCGAAAAAACGAACATTGTTCCTACGTGAGAACCCCTCAAGGCGCTCCATTTCCCCGTGCAACCTTTCAACACTCTTTCTAACTGCACGCAAATCATCCGACAAAACCGTCACCTGACGAGAAGTTTCTCTGCGGCCCTCCTTGCATGAGTGCTCAAAAAGTTCAAGTTTTGACTCACAAAACAACACTTTCGCATCTGTCTGTCTACTGGCCTTCTCCTATACATTAACTCTTCTATCTAAATCTTTACACTGGGCCTGCACACCACGAATGTCATCACTGATAGACTGAATTCCCTTTTGCAGCTCCCCGATATCACCTCTGATTTCAAGTTTTATTTCAGATGGCAAATGGCGAATTTCCGAACGAAAAGTCTCGGTAAGTATTTTCATTTGCCCCACAAGAGAAATGTCTGTCGAGTCAAAACTGCTCGTACCCGAACTCTCACCTGCATTCAGGGCTCCCTAAAATCTACAGACCTAAAGGGTCTACTGACCCCCAGTTCAAAATTTTAGGGGGTCTTTGTACCTCCACTTTGAATTTTTAAGGCGTCAGAATCATTTCTCAAGTTTTTAGTGCATGGAATTATAAATTCAGTAAATACTGCTGAACAGCCAGGTGTGTGTGTGTGTGTGTGTGTGTGTGTGTGTGTGCAAAACTGAATTTTATCAACTTCAAATCATATAATTAAATGAAGTGGGTACAATTCAGTTTTGTACACTAACTCATATTCACTATCAGTTGAAGTCATTTTCTGTGCTTAGATTAAAAAGCACTGTTCAGTGTTACCATGTTTAGTTACATGCACACACACACTGTCACAGTCACACAAGGTACAACAACAAATTAACAACATCCTCACCTGTGACAATAAGTAACTTTTTTAATTGCCAAAGCCTGTCACTTTAGCACAAATTTCAATCAAATTCAACTTTCAGAAACACAATCCTTTGCTGGGGAGGTGATGAGATGTCATTGTGAGACATGTATTGAGGCCAATATGAGGAGCAACTTTCTCCTCACAACCTGGCACACAAATGTTACAACTGAATCACAAGTTTCTTGTGACAAACACTGAACAGTCAAATTAGTAAAACTGAAGTCAAGTCAAACTAGAATACTAAACAAGTTCAGTCTGACATGATCACTAGATAGTCTAGTACTATCACACTGAACTTGTTCAGTGCCAAAGTGTGTCAGTCACTTGAGCACAAACTTTAACTAACTTTAAATTAAAAACAAGCCTTTGACTAGCAACATTAAAACTGCAACCACTGAGACACTGTGAATTAGGTCTTCAACTACTGAGTGACTGCAGATAGCTCAAGCAACGAGAACTGCCAAGGTAAACAAATCCAACTGAACAAGAGAACAGTCAACTGAACCAGGACTGACTGGCACACACAAAATGTCAGAATCCACCAGACTGCAGTAACTTAACTGTCTGGAACACAAAAGTTAGAACTGAGTCACAGTTTCTTCCTGACAAAAACTGAACAGTCAAAACAAGTTTGCTTTCCTAAGGAAACTTTAAGTCCAGAAAAAAGTCAGGAGCTCTCCAAATGTGGCCCTGACTGCGATTTTGACCCTCATGCAATTTTGATTTTAGTGTGATGAAATTTCCTGTTTGACGCATTAGAAATAGCATTACCCGAGTAGCTCAAGTGATGTCATCTCTGATACATTAGATACTGAGACAGGAAACATCAGGCTATAATCAAAAATAGCATAAGGGTCAAAATCACAGAGTGAGACACGGCCACAAATCTGCTGGTACAGTCAGCCTGTGAGGAACAGATCGTGATTAAGAAAGTGTGCACAAATTTCCAGACTCGGAGGCGTCACACCTAATGGACAACCTTCCTGTTCTGGCGCTGCCTCTGAGTGTGGAAGTTTGTGCAGGCTTTCTCAATGACCTGATCCTCCTGGAAGTCATCCTGTTTCGCTTCATGCTTGATCCACATCTTCCTCTCCACCGAGGATGTCTTGAGACAGCTTCTGTGTATTGTGTGTGTTGAATTCTGGGAGGAGAATCCTCGTTCACACGGCACACTTGACACTGGCAGGCTAACTGAAATGTGAGCAAGGATGCTGAAGTCAGGAAACAAGTGTGGTTTCTTGATGAGTTCTTTGCACATAGCAGGCAAGGTTTTTGCCCTGTGCTGCGTGAGGTAGAACTTGTACTGTTGGAACCTCTGCATGGCACGCACAGCATCAATTCCGGTACCACTTCCTGGCTCTGCGTACCTGTTGAGGAGACGACGCAACTCGTCCTGTCCATGAGCTTGCAGGCCGTCATTGCGAGCAGGCAGCACTTGAGGGTCCAGCACTTTCGCTAGATCTTTCTGAACTTGCATGTCTTCTTTGGGGAAGCGCTTGGCAATCTCCCTTTTGATGTTGTCTGTGAACCTTCTCTGAAGACTCTTGATCTGTTGAAGATTTGCGTCAGTCAGCTGGAGGGGTATGCCCTGAAACTGCCCCCCTCTCTCTAGCTGGGTCAAGAAATCCTGAAGATAGTGGCCAGGATTGGTGACCATGTCATCCAGGCTCAGCTGAGTGCTCGCAAGCATGTCCGCAATTTCATGCACATCAAGGATATCTTTCTGGAAGACCACATTGCATGTACAGATGCAGCCTAGCACATCAGCCAGCATACACAACGAACCCAGAAATTTTGCTGTCTTGACAACTTTCAGGATTCCTTTTGCTTGGGCAGCACCTTCTGTTTGTGTAGCTGCAGCTTCCTGACCCAGGGCAAGGACCAAGCAACCCCATGCTGAGTGAAGGGCAAGGATGCTATCCTGGAGTGACAGCCACCTGACCTGAGTCGGTTTCTTGAATCTCTTCACTTTAGCCCTCATCACCTGGCTCAGCTCTCGGATTTTGAGATACCGTGTTGCACTGTACTGGAAAAACTTGTAGATAGCGATCAAGGTTGCCTGGATGGTCTGGAGGTAGTCAATAGTCTTCGCAGCCCAGTGAGCCACGAGAGCCAGTCTATGGGCCACACACCAAGTTGCCACTATCCGCCCGTTCATACGTTGCAGCTGCACTCCCACGCCATTCTGTCGCCCAACCATCACGTTTGCTCCGTCTGTCCCCACACCTGAGACTTTATCCAGTCCTATTCCATTTGTCCGCAGAAAACTGAGGATAGCAGCCATGATTGTAGCAGCCTTTCCATCCCTCACTGTCACGTTTGCTGCGAATTCTATCTTTGCTTCCCCATGACAGGAGATCCTGCAGAATATGACCAGCTTCTTGTTCACAGCAACGTCCAGGGATTCATCCAGCATCAGTCCGATGAATGGGCTCTCTTTGATGCGGCTGAAAATCTGATCTCTGCACACCTCACTGAGTGCTTTCTGCATATCAGGAACAGTTTCATGACCCTTGTATGGCTTCACTTTTGAGTAGACAGTGTCGCCACAACCTCCATGCATCTGAAACAGAGTACAAAATAGGATTTTTAATGTGTGTGTGTGTATGTGAGAGAGAGAAAGAGAGAGAGAGCAAAGGATGAGGCTAGAACTAAAAAAATGTAATTCCAACTCCTAGATCTTACCTTTTGCTCATCAAAACAAAAGTTCTATGAGGTGATGGATAAAATTAAAATGGTCAGCATTATAATTGTACCCAGAATCTAAAATTATACCATTACATGAAATCTGAGTCCAACCATGAGCATCAATTCATGATCACAAGCTACATGTGACAGTATTACTATTACAAATTACCAAGACAGTAGACCTGACCTGTATCTTGACTACAGCACTCCACTTGGAATCTGGTATGTCCTCACAAGCCATGACCAATGCTGCCCCCATCTGCGCTCTTAGAGCCGTCAGTGCCAGCTTCTGGAAAAGGAATGAATTCTTGATGAAATCTCAGGTTGGATGATAACTGATATGTTGTGATACAGTGATTCAACACAATTTAATCAGATGATTCAACACTAACCATATAATCATCTTCATGCTGTTGTAACCAAGCACAAAACTCTATTTCCTAAAATGGTTTGCTTGTGAGAAGTATTTAATGGTCCTGCCAAGGTCTCATAATCAAAGAGGAGACATGCATCAAGCCCCCCCCCCCCCTCCCCTTATACGCTGAGGGAAAGGAATGGATAAACTCAGTTCCAATAAATAAATAAATAATGCCCCCGTCCCGAGTACTCGTGCCTAAATGAAAATACTCCCTCAGCACTTGACGAGTCTGGAAGTGATTTACAGTTCTCTTGTCAAGTTCCAGTTTACCTTGGCAGTTCTGGTCGCTTGAGCCATTTGCTGTCGGTAATTGAAGACCGTATTCACAGCGTCTCGGTGGTCGCAGCTAGCTTGATCTCGAACCAGCGCAGAGTGCTGTAGGTTACGAGAGCCGGTAACGAAGCTGTTTTTGGCCAGTTTCTTGCATTTGCTTCGCATCTTAGCTTCTATACAAGTCTCACATTTCATCACCTCCCCATCAAATTGTAGCCAAGGAAACTCACTTTGCCAACATTTCTGAAAGTGCCTGCTTGGAAACTCTGACTTTTCGCTCTGTGTCGACTCCGATGCCGAAGTGCACCCGCTGTCTGGCGAGGGCTCGAGCTCCTTCACAACTTTTCCACATCCGAAAAAGTCTTGAATCTTCTGAACTCTGACTTTCTTCGGTGGCATACCGGTAATTCGTCATAGACTGAGAAAGCGAATCCGTCATTTCGATCATCAACAAAACATCGCATGTATACGCCGGATGTTTCAGTGCGCAGAATCCGGAAAAAGATGGGGCACGTTCACTGCGCGCGAGTAGGTGTAGTAGCCGCCGATCTGCAGCAGTAGACAGTTAAAGGCGCGTCTTAACTATAGCGATCAACCCCGAATACCGAACAAAAAACGCTTCGCCCGAAACATTTTGGGGCCTCGCGAAGCGATTTTGGGCTGTTTGGGCTTCGCTCAACATGTTATGCGAATATTCGCGATCAACCCCGAATGATTTCGCCAGACGCTATCTGATTGGCTGGTCCAGATTCGCCAGCTATCTGATTTCAAGATGGCGGAGGGTCGCGCTCGCACATGGCCGGTGTCGGTTCAAAGTTACAAGCATTAATATTTCGGCAATGAAGAAGTTTCTTGGTGCTGCTGGAATACATTGATTAGTAAGGATAGTGTACATTTGACTTACAATGTTACAGGTGAAGTAAGAATGCGAAATATCTGTAATTACAGCGTTTTTGCTTCGCATGCTAACGCCGTCTGCTCGCGTGGAGGCTCAGTCGCCGCGTCGTCACATGAGTACCGAGTCAACGTTCTAGTCGCTGATATTTCAGGCATCTATAACTTTCATGGCTCACTTGCGTCACTCTGATTACTGAGGTAGTGTAGAATTTTGATTTTGTTTGCTAAAATTGATGCAAAACCGCGACATTGTTGTTGGTATGACGTTTTTCTTCCTCCGTGTGCTGGTGACCGTCTGCTACGCCGGTGTACCGGCTCGTAACTGTCTGTCGGTTCAGTGGTTTCGTCGGTGATTATTTCGGTTTTTGATGCAATTCATGGTGCAGTTGTGTCACATTGATTAGTTCAGATAGTGCCCTTTTGAGTGCGTAAAGCCATGTTGTCGTGTAACCCCTTGATTTCCCTCAACAGCTACAGTTGCTACGAGACGCACTTCACTGGTAAGCTCCCAATCGGCGCCATTGCTATTTTCCTTCGGTCACATGTCACGAATGCTTGACGCCTAGTTAGTACGTGGAGGCCACGCCGAATGAAGCCGAAGAAGTTCGGTTGTCATCGCCGAGGACTTCTTCGGCTATAGTTAAGACGCGCCTTAACGCCTGCGAGCGTTAAACAGAACCGAACTGAATGCGGCCAAGGCAAGGGAGAACACTCACTCGATCACAACAAGCCTATGGGCGTACGCACGGTAGCGCAGAGATAGTGCGTCAAGCTACGCACAGATCGCGTTCATAATGCTTCAACGTACCCCCAGAAATTTTTTTTTAGTACGTAAATTTTCACTTCAGTGCGTAAATTACGCACAGACGCACAGACGCACAGTTTAGGGAGCCCTGTCAGCATTCAACAAATCTCCACGTCCGTTGGTAACGGTAGGCCCAGGGTTCATTTCTATGTCGCCGGCCTGACGCAGCAGTGTCGCAACGGTGAACACAAGTACAAATGACAGCGTGCACGAACCAACCTGCACTGATTTCACACGCCTGAGTATAGCTCGCCTTGCACGCTTGACCATGAAGTTGTTGAAAGTAAACAAAAAAACAGCCACAAACTCGACGAAAATTACATGGGCAGGACGGCATTTTTACGAGAAACAGCGCTGGATATTTTTCAGAATAGTCCAAATGAAAAATGTGGAGAAATCGTCAAAAGTTTGGAAATTGTTTTAACAGCTCAGAAGAAAGGATGTTTACTCTAGGCGTGAGCAGTGTTCAGAGAGAGAGAGAGAGAGATTTTAAACCGAAACACCATAGTCTAGGCTGTTGTTTTAGTAACTGAGTTGTATGCGTGTGTGCGGTGTAAGGGGGGGGGGGAGCCGGAGAGAGAGAGAGAGAGAGAGAAGACTGAGAGAGAGAGAGAGAGATTTTAAACCGAAACACCACATTCTTGTACAAGTGTAAGACGTATGCGATGGCCTGCAGACAAGGTTCAGTCGAATACTGACATATTATCTTCAGAACCATTACTAATTGGTATTCAACTGCGTTACTGAGCTGCTGCCATGTTGACAAACTGTTGCCCGTTTATCAAAATTCTCCCCCCCCCCCCCCCCCCACACACACACATCACAGTATACTGTTGTTGACAGCTTACACTGTCAGTAATTTGTCAAACGCCGTTCTCCCACGAAAACACCACTCGTAGTGACGTCACGTTTGGTCTACTTACTACCTAATGGTGCACTTAGTTTTCCGGGGACTTTCTAACGTGTTATGTACGTTTTATCTGTGCGTGTGCTGCGCAGGTACGGCGCCGCAACAGTAAGGTGGCTTGCCCACTGTAGTATGGATTTTTTAAATTTATTTATTTCTTTATTATTATTATTTTTTTATTTTTTTTTGGGGGGGGGGGGGGGGGGGCGTTGTTTTTGCATCTCCTCTCTCTCTCTCTCGGGAGGGGGGGGGGGGGGCGTGAGCTCGTACTCACCGAGTTCACACGTAATTTTTTCCTCTGGTGATCACGAGTGCAGTTTCTGCTAATTAACCCGGAATAATTGCCTCGTTGGTGATTGTGTTTACCGTGGTCCTCCTCGCGATCCTTCGCTGATTCTAGCGGTATAAAATTCATGCTGGTGATACATGTCATTCTCTCTCTCTCTCTCTCTCTCTCTCTCACGCTGTGTACGTGTTCCCCTCACCCCATACCCCTTTAGTTCTGGGCCGAAAAGCCTAAACTAAATAAACTTTTTGTCATCTCTCTCTCTCTCTCTCTCTCTGAGAGACATGCCATTATCCTTAAGCTGTGGCCAGACTCAGTGCGACATGTTTGCCGACGATACGTCGCTCCACTGCGCAGATAAAAATGTAACCGCTGTAAGTTGTCGCCTACAGAAAAGTCTTAACGATGTCTCCGACTGGTGCAATGACAACTCCATGGTCATTCATCCAACCAAAACAAGTTGCATGGTAATCACCACCCGACAAAAGCACCACCCGACAAAAGCACCACCCGACAAAAGCACCTACTTAGTCCACTCTCTCTTGACTTACAACTAAACGACACACCCATTCAACAAGCAACCGAACACCACCTTCTTGGTATTACAATAGACCATCAGCTCCAGTGGAAAGCTCACACCAATGCCATATCCAAAACTTTCTCCAGACAACTGTTCGTTCTTTCCAAGCTCAAATATTTTCTTGATCTGGAAAGTCGCAGAATGTTTTATAATGCGCACATAAGGTCTCACTTGGACTATGCATCAACGGTGTGGGATAACTGTAGCGACATTCATTTAAAAGGGCTAAACTCTTTACACAGACGAGCCGCCAAACTGGTTTTACCAAACCCGTGCCTTACGACCGATCGGAAACTGAAACAACTGCGGATTCTCCCACTGTCTGAACATTTACAGTACAACAAAGGGGTTCTTATGTTTAAAATTCGGAACAGAAAGGCCCCTGATTATCTATCGGATCTAGTCCTTCGGTCAAACTCCCATTATGGCAGTGTAAGTAGTCTTTACATTATCCCGCGACCAAGAATCGATTTGTTTAAATGCAGTTTGTCATTTTCTGGACCCACATTATGGAACAGCCTTCCGATCCATGTCAAATCCGCACCCTCTATCGCTGTTTTCAAGGAGAGGCTGTTCATACACTTTTTCTTGTCGGGGGTTCTCTCCGGGTACTCCGGCTTCCTCCCCCTCTGCTTTGGAAATGTTCAGCCCACCAAATTTGAAAAATAAAAGCAATTCTAAATTCCGAAACTTAAATAGCTGAGCTGACCCTTCGCACCACGTGATTGTAATGTGTTTATGTCCGGTGTGTGAGAGAATGTGTGTGATTCACGTGAGCGTGCGTGTTGGGTTTAGTTCGCGGCGCTTTGAGCCGATTCATGAAATTGGGTAAAGCGCCTATACAATACTCATTATTATTATTATTATTATTTTCGTCGCAGTAAAGCAGGAAATCATCAAATACTCCTTCATGACAATGACATATTACGTTTGGTTGATTGAATGCTTGTCTGTTTTGTTCTGCTTGTCAACATGGTTTGTTCTTTTTCTTGTTTCTTTGTTCATTTGCCTGTTTGTTTATGCTGCTTTTTTTTTCTTTTCTTTTTTGTTCATTGTGTGTGTGTGTGTGTGTGTGTGTGTGTGTGTGTGTGTGTGTTGCTCATCCATTTTTCTCTGTTTTTATTCTTTTATTTTTACTACTAGTTAGATGATTACAGTACGTAGCAACGGCAGGTATGAAAATTGACTGTTAATGTTAACTGCCTCTACCGTTGTAAAATAAAGATTCATTGATTCATTGATTCTCTCTCTATACATACATGACTCAATTAAACACTGTGTCACCAGGCGAACAGATCTCGAGTCACACAAAGTAGAAAGTTTATGGTTGGAAGTTAAAACCAACAACTCATCCCCTTCTCTCATCGGTTATATTTATCGTAACCCGGCCGCTACGTTTCCTTGGTATGACGACTTTACGTCAATGCTGGATCAGGCACATAAACGCAAAGGTGATATTCATATCCTAGGCGACTTTAATATCGATTTGCTAAAGCCTGGGCATGCTGCCTGGAAATCCACTTTAACGTTTTTAGGATTGAGGCAACTCGTACAGTCACCGACACGTGTTTCATCATCTTCCTCATCCCTTATTGACCACATCTACACCACTAACACTGACGTTGTGAAAAATGTTCATGTGCCTATTGTTGCCATAAGTGATCACTATCCTGTTTGTTGTTCATTGTCTGTCAAATGTGATAAGCCACCACCAAAACAGCACACATCCATCTTGTACCGATGCTTTAAACATTTTAAAGAAGTGTCATTTTTGCATGATTTGTCTACGGTGCCATTTGATGATGTGTACAAACACAATGATCCTGACGAAGCACTAGCTTTATGGTACAGGCTGTTCCTTGGTGTCCTTGACACACACGCCCCACAACGCACTAAGCGGGTAAAACATCCCCGAATGCCACCATGGCCTACAGAGGACATTAAACAGGCTATGAAGGTCCGAGATAATTTGAAACGAGAAAAAATTCCAAGAATTCAAGAAACAAAGAAATTACGTGAAATCACTTGTTAGAAAGGCCCAGAAATTGGAAGCCGAAAAGGTAATTGCTGACGGCAAAGACTCTCGCACAATATGGCAGGCTATTAACATGATTACAAAAGGTAAAAAATCTCAGTCTCCCACGATCCCCCATACTCTCACGGCCAATTCTTTTAACAGTCATTTCCTAAATATAGAAGATACCTTAGCCCAGGAAAATGATAGCAACCCCGAAAATTATGTCTGTTCAGAACAACTAAAACTACATTGCAACACGTCTACATGTAAACCATTTACCATACCATTAATGACTGTGCTAGATGTTGGTAAGTCAATATCCAACATGGCAAACAAAATATCGTGTGGTTTGGATGGCATCAGTAGCAAATTACTAAAAACGTCCATGCCATATATAATTGAGTCATTGACATTTATCTATAATCTCTCTATTTAAAATAATGTATTTCCAGCGGCCCTTAAAAACGCTAAAGTTGTCCCGATACCAAAAAAACAAAAATCTAAGCGATGTAAATGAATATCGTCCAATATCTATACTATCAGTTCTCTCAAAACCCCTAGAAAGACACATTCACACACATCTGCTCACATTCCTCGAAGAAAATAAACTTCTGTGCGCATTTCAGTCAGGTTTCCGTCCAGGCCATTCGTGCCAGACTGCTCTCACTCACATCATAGATAAGTGGCTTCGTGGTATAAATGAGTCAAAGCTATCTGGAGCAATATTTCTTGACCTCAAGAAAGCTTTTGATTTGGTGAATCACAGCATTCTGTTGAAAAAACTGCAGTTATACAACATTGGGTCAGGCACATTATCATTCTTCCTCTTACACAGGAAACAGAGAGTCTTTTTAAATGGCACATTCTCATCCGAAGGGATTGTTAAGTATGGAGTACCTCAGGGCTCCATCTTGGGGCCTCTTTTATTTTGTCTTTATATTAATGACCTTCCTTTTTGTTTATCTAGTCCCAACGTGTCCTGCGAGTTATTTGCAGATGACACAACACTACACACATCCGACACAAAAGAGGCAACAATAAACAAAACACTCCAGCAGAGCCTCGATAAGTATCTGAATGGTGTACCCAAAATCATATGATAATCAGCGTCCCCAAAACAAAGAGCATGCTAATAACTACCCGCCAAAAACACCAGCGGAAGCCTCTACCTCTCAAACTATCTCTCGGCTCAGAGCCCATACACCAAGTGTCAACGCATCGCCTTTTGGGCGTTACAGTGGACGACCAATTGAAGTGGGAGCCGCACCTAGAAAAACTTAGTAAAACCCTGTCTAAAAATCTTTTTCTCTTAAGTAAACTTAACCGCATAGTTAGCCACGACAGTTGCAAAGTTTTCTTTCACGCACATATAAAAAGTCATATAGATTACGCCTCCAACCTCTGGGACAAATGTGGTGATATTCACTTGAAAAAGATCAATTCTCCCTATAAACGTGGTATAAAGCTTTTACATCCTGGGCCCTTACCCACAGAAGAAAAACTTAGAGCGCTCGAACTTCTCCGCCTTACCAAGCATCTAGAGTTCAACCGGTGTGTTTTCATGCACAAGATAGTCCACTGTAAGGCTCCTCCGTATCTTACCACGTTCTTTCAACCAAGTCAGCGACACAACGCAAGAAATGGCCTGTTCCAATTACCATTACCTAGATTGGACATTTTTAAAACAAGCCTCTCATTCTCTGGGTCACTTTCCTGAAACCAGTTGCCAGCATACTTAAAATGTACCCCGAAGCTTCGTTCATTTAAAACTCAACTTCTCAGATACTTACGTAAGTGATAGGTCCATGAACAATATCTGAACCATGCTAAATTACTCGCTATCAGATGGCACTATTACATGTTACCTTTTTACAAGTTATGTTGTATTACTACAATTTCAAACACCATGCATATCTACTTCTTCACCTATTTTCCGATGTGTTTCCTTTGAATTTCCTCCGCTTCTTTGTATCTTTGCATGTTTTTTTTGTTTTTTGTTTTTTCTATTTTCTAATTAGATTTACTCCCTTTGTGCCTGGTATACTTTTTTTTTTTTTTTTTTTTTGGTAATGTTAGCCTTTATTTTTTTTAGTGTTCCTAGATTAGCAGGACAGCTTGTAAGATAGGCAGACCATGCCTACAAGTCTTTATCCTGAAATAAACGTTTCAGTCAGTCAGTCTCTCTCTCTCTCTCTCTCTCTGCTTGCGTGCGTGCGTGCGTGCGTGCGTGCAAACACGTTATATTATCTGTTATTACATGATCATAATTGTGTATATAACGCGGATCTAGTAGACCCCAATCCTACGTGACAGACAGGCGGTCACAGACGTCATCTCAGTCTAGCTGTCTGATAAAATTTAATGTCTGTTATTCGCTGTGTTATTGTTAGCCGGCAAGGTGAACAAGCGATTACCGTACAAGGAAATCTTTGAACATTACGTTTCAAAGTCTCTGTCAGTCTCATGCATGTATGCTAGTGAGATTTCTATACGATGACGCGTGTGTCTGTCTCTCAGTCTGTTTCTTTCTTTCTTTCTTTCTTCCTTTCGTCTTTTCTTTCCTCCTTTCGTCCTTTCTTTCTTCCTTTCTTTCTGTCTTCCTCCCTTCCTTCCTTTCTTTCTTTCTTCCTTTCGTCTTTTCGTCCTTTCTTTCGTCCTTTCCTTTCTTTCGTCCTTCCTTTCTGTCTTTCTTTCTTCCTTCCTTCCTTCCTTCCTTCCTTTCTTTCTTTCTTTATTTCTTCCTTTTAAAGTTCACTTCAGGTTGGTTTAAGGTGACATGTCTGCACTAGGAAAACCCAGTATCTGCTCCACCACATCTGTTCGAAATTTTTATTTCCTATTATTTCACCAGTTTACTTCAAAATGGCATCTCTGGGTTCGGTAAAGCCCACATGCGGTTGGTTTCTTCGTCTGGGTTCATGTTTTTAATCGTCGATAGCGATAGTGCATCAGGGTGACCTCACCTGATGAATTCTTGATGTGCTTGTGCTCTTTTAATCTGTGCTGCGAATTCAATGTTTATGAGAAGATTCTTGTGTGAAAAGAAAAGAAAAAAACTCGGGAAATGAGAGAGAGAGAGAGAATTTAACTGGATAACTGAATCGTCGAACATTTGTTACTTGGAAATGTCTTGCTTGCACGTAACCACTGACGATGTCAAAACCACACACTAGCAGGGATTACAAGTGTAATGGGCTTGTAGGCCACTACTCTCACTGCTTTGTCTCAGCGGTAACCATCAGTTACGTCATTCGCTTTAACAGTGACACTGACGCGATAACTTTCATAACTTTAAGCGCCTCATGTATGTTTAGTCGAACGCACTAGAGACTTGGACTTTGCGCAGGACACGAGAACAACAGGCGCGTACTGCACGTGGTAAACGTGGCTATATAACTGAGTTACGAAAGTGAACCGGGTGCCCTTGTAGGAGGTGAACCAGTTGTCTCATTTTTGCCCGAAGTATTGAATATGACACATACTCCTCAGGCGCGTAGGAAGATGCTGAGAGGAAGGGGGGCCCACTAAGGTCGGGTGAGCCATACGGCCGAAGTGAAGAAGGGTGGGAGGAAGGGTTATATCAAAAGCAAGGGGGGCCCAAAGATATTCGGGCTCCCCCTTCCAGGGCCCCCGTGGTTCCTACGCCCCTGCAGTTGATATTTCGGGCTGAACCGTAGGCTGTAGGCTGTTGACAATGACGCATGAGGTTGCGCAGTATCAGTGAATCAAAAAATGGGAGAATTTGTGGAGTGCAAAACAGGAGAAAAGGGAGAGAGAGAGAGAGAGAGAGAGAGAGAGGTAAACTACACAACTGTTTGTTGTTGTTGTTGTTGTTTTACTTTTCTTTACTTTTCTTTATTTTCAAAAAAAAAAAAAAATGAAGCAGTGACTTAACTAAGCTGGTCAATAAAAGCAGACAACATAGCAGGAGACACTGTAACACAGCAGAACCTAAACATGTAGACAATACTGTTTTCATTGTTCAGTCCCATTTTTTTTATTTTTTTTTTTTAGAAAGATCAGCCTGTCCACATGTTTAGGTTTCAGCGATGCCCTCTGTTGAGTTACAATGTCTCCTGCTGTGGAGAGCACCCTCTCAGATGGCACACTTGTGGCTGGTACTGCCAAGAGGGCAGTGGCCAGCATTGACAAGAACGGGAAGCGGAAGGAGTTGAGCTTCCACCAGCCGAGAGGCCGGGCATCATTTGGCAGCCTGGGCTCAGCTCTGTACGAAGCCACATCAGAAGAACATATGGGCTTCGGGCTTCTTCCACGTGAACTATGACAGTTATGTCCCTTGCGGTACGTACCGGTACAGCTGGCCGTACCGGTACTGCGTACCACGTCACCGTGCACGGGTATTACCGGTATTACCGGTTTGTACCGCCAGCTCTATTTTTCAGCTCCTGAGGAAGAAAGGTTCTGTTGAGGGGTGCACAGACCGCTTGCTGGGGCAGTATTGCGGCATGCTGAAAACAACAATAACAAATAAGAGTCATTAAAATCAACATTAAGGGAGACCGGGGCTAGTCCGCCCTCGGGGCAAGTCCGTCCTTTGGCTTTTATTTGAAAACTATGAGATAAATCGTTGTTTTGGTGACATCGCTACGTCATCCGATCGCCAGGCTTCCTCCCATGTGAATTTGGCTTTTATATTGCGCACGCTGCTCAACTGAGAACAAAAAACCTGATTTTTAGTACTAAAAGTAACTTTCAAGAATTTTTGTTTCGGTCAGGTTTCCACTATTTCTAATGAAGGCAGACAAACACTCAGAGCAGTGAACAAAGATCAGTATCCAAGCTTTCGTTTGGAAGTATCCTTACGGTTGTAGCTGGTGTCAGTGACAGCTGATATCTCGGACAAGATGGATGCCTGTGTCGGGGCAAGTGCGTCCCCTTCAGCAGGGGCAAGTCCGCCCCATGGGCGGACATGCCCCGGCGGTGGACGGACTTGCCCCGGAGGTAGACATTCACAAATCCTGAGCGGTTTGTATGCTTTTATAAGGGGTCGCTGTGGGCGGGGTGGGGGTGGGGGTGTCCGTCCACCTGATCACCACGCTTTCTCTCATGTGAATCTGCCCTTCACGTGGAGCACACAGGTGAGTTGAGAACCAGTTAAATACCTAATTACTAAACGCAACTTTCAAGATTTTTATTTCGACCAAGTTTCCACTATTTCTAAGGACCGCAGTCAGACATTCTGAGCAGTGACCAACGCTTAAGTTTAAGGGATCCAGATGGCTAAATGGCCGTTTTCCGTTAAAAAAAATGCGCTGCAAGGAGAGCGAGTACGCCGCCTGAATAGGGAAAAAAAACCCTGGATCAGGAGGTCAGCTTGGAAAAGCTAAAGCTGCCAAAAATCACGCACAGAACAGCAAGGCAAAGAAATCTCTGACATATGAACCATCGGAAGAGGAGGAAGATCACTGCATTGTCTGCTTGTCTACCTGGTCAGCGAGTAAACGAGGGGAAGTGCATCGAATGTAAAGACTGGGCTCATGTGGAATGCGCAGACATCGGGAAAAGTCCATCCTACGTCTGTCACAACTGTTTGGATACAGAATCAGTCTACAGCTGCTGAGATGATCTGCACTGTGCAAGTTGCCGGGGTTGAAGACATCGCATAACACATATTTTGTTCTCGTGCTGGTGTTTCGGTTCTGATATTTAAAAAAAAAGGACTGTACTGCATGGTGTGCTGTGTTGTGAGAAGCTTGAGTGTGGGAGTATGTCTGGTGTTTGTGAGGATGGAGTGACTGTGTGGCTGTAAGTATGGGTATAAAGGGACAAGCGGTGTGTGTGTGTGTGTGTGTGTGTGTGTGTGTGTGTGTGTGTGTGTGTGTGTGTGTGTGTGTGTGTGTGTGTGTGTGTGAAGCCCAGCGAGTCCTTTATTGTAATGTCGGAGCAGCGCTATACAAAAAAAAAAACATTTATTGTTATCACTATTTATGCTCAAGGCATATGTGGGCGAACTTGCCCCGGCCTCCGGGCGGACTTGCCCCATGTCGGGGTAAGTCCGCCCTATGGAGGGTAGGTCAGCTAACAGACAAATTTGAGTACTTTTTCATGGCAGTCTTCCCATTTTTTTTTTACTACACAAGGTAGGCAAGATATCTGCGCTTAATTTAAACCAGTAGTTGATCCTCCAGCGTTAATGGTACGTTCTCCAGGTCGCTCAGACTGCGAAGTGGAGCGAACTAGCCCCGGTCTCCCTTACATGCCGCGCCTTAGCTTCAATGAAGTTATTGGAGTTTTGCTTCTATGAAAGATTACTCAGTCAACGGCTCAGCGGCTCAGCGGTGCGCCAGCCAAAGCGGCATAGTGTATCGTTACGATAGTTTTGGGTTTTTTTTGTTTTTTTTTGTAATGACATTCATCCGCATAGATCTACGCAGCGTGTAAGACGAGTGCAAAAAGGTTTTCCGCTGTACCCAGGTAATATTGTTACAGTCCTGTACTTACACAGGAAACAGCCACCCTCAACAACAAAAAATCACCAACAGCTCCTGTTATGGTCTGAGCCGTGAAAAGAGCGCCCTTGTTGCTACACGCATAAATGCTTTCACAACACAACACAAGGGTTTCACTGAGTGAAATTTGAAGTCGGCCAAGCAGAAAATGCAGGCTTTGTATGGAGCAATACAAATCTATTCAAAGGCAGTCAAGCAAGAAATAACCCACGCCGCTTGTAGGAGGTATCAAATCGGCGTGGGATGACAGGAAAAGTTCAGAAATGGTTTCTTAATTGGCATTCGCAATAGAGTTGTATACGTACCTCATGAGATATAATGCAAGGAAAGACGAGACGAGACGAGATGAGTACGTAAAAGAAATACAAAAAGAATTTTGCTTGCTCTTGAGAACATCCACATACACTCACGTTTCTAATTCTATCTGAACATTTGACTCTGTCTTGCTTAGATGGAAGGGGGGGGGGGGGGTACTTGTCTGTGTTTGGGAAGGGATCCGGTGGAACGGGGTGGGGGGGGGGGGGGGGCGTAGTACCATTTGTCAGATTTTGAGTTCTGCGATATTTCCAGCCACACATCTACAGTAGCGGGAGTTTCACACAGCAAAGAATGAAAAATCAATATATCGCTGAGAACAAATTCTGCTTGGCGGTATCTTCAGGCTATCGAACTTCCGTGCCATCAACACTTTAACTTTGAAATGTCGGTGAAGGCGAATTACAAGTATTTTTCGCCTCTGGCAAAACTCAACCATTCACTTCTAACTGCTAATGCGCTGCTGAACGGCTGTCAACATGTTTTTCGCCTGTACAGTCAACCTCTTGCTGACGCCTCTCTCCGGCTTTGTGAGTGTGGTTGCAAAGTAGGCCTATTTCGAGGTATAGAACTCACAAAAGGTGATCGTAATGGAGGTGTTTTCTTCAATTCAATTCAATTCAATTCAATATAACTTTATTGTCTGTCGATGGCAGAAAATTTTCTTCTGATAACGATAACGATCAGGATTTACGTCTTAAGATTACGTCATATCCGCTGCGCATGGGCAGTTTGGATGTTTTTGCTGGTGCTTCTGTAATTCACGTCATCAGAGATCTCCGAGGTGGTGGTGGTGAGGTGGGGGGAGGGGGGGGGGAGGCACTGTCAGAACTGATTTGAGTTACTGAGATTCCGGAAGTGAACACGCGTTGCGGGGGAGAAAAATGGCAATCGAAAAGCACGTCATGTGGAAAACAGTGAAAAACACAGAAATAAATTTAGTCACTTCCGTATGCTGGCGCGGGGTGGGAACAAACGACTTAGAACAAGGGAACAGTTTGTCTACATCGTATACTGCAGTCTCCACAGGAAAACAACCAAAAGACAAAAAGACGCCCGCACACGCACGCACACGCACGCTCTTACACATATCAACAGAACTTATTCTCTTGTTTTACACACAATATTGTGTAAAAGAGAACACTTCGCTATGGTCACACACACACACACACACACACACACACACACACACACACACACACACACACGGTTACATGGAGGGGGGGGGGGAGACAGACAGACTTTGTTGTGTTTCGACTTTGAAAACAAAAGAGAAGCAACTGTTAACGTCAAGTGGCCATTTAAATCTCGGAATTTAAACATGCAGACTCGCGTGTCTTTCTCTCCATTGGGTGACTTCGCTACAATGCTGAGATAAAGGAACTAAAAGTTGAATTGAGTTCATTTTAATATGTTGCTGACTTGTACACTACGCCCTTCTCGTCTGCTTGCAAACTTTGCCTGTAAATTTCAAACTGAGTCATGCTGCGCCCAATTAGATACCGGCCATGCTGTGTGAAAGCCTCCAGCCTCCATGTTACCGGCCATGCTGTGTGAAAGCCTCCAGCCTCCATGTTACCGGCCATGCTGTGTGAAAGCCTCCGTGTTCCTAGCCTCCATGTTACCGGCCATGCTGTGTGAAAGCCTCCATGTTCCTAGCCTCCATGTTACCGGCCATGCTGTGTGAAAGCCTCCATGTTCCTAGCCTCCATGTTACCGGCCATGCTGTGTGAAAGCCTCCATGTTCCTAGCCTCCATGTTACCGGCCATGCTGTGTGAAAGCCGCCATGTTCCTAGCCTCCATGTTACCGGCCATGCTGTGTGAAAGCCGCCATGTTCCTAGCCTCCATGTTACCGGCCATGCTGTGTGAAAGCCGCCATGTTCCTAGCCTCCATGTTACCGGCCATGCTGTGTGAAAGCCTCCATGTTCCTAACGCCGCTGAGATAACTGCCGCTTTGGAAGTTGTAATGCTCTTTGTTTGGTAGATGGGAGTTTGATTTGGCCATTGCGACTGTTTTCGTGACTTTCTGGCTTTTCATAGTAGAGCTTTCGTTGAACCTGCGGCCCATTCCTGAACAGACTGAAACTCGACAAATCTTCCAAAAATAAATATTACGCCTGTACAAGAAAGACAACCAACTTGTCTCAAAAGGGCGATAACTCCCAAATCACTTAAGCAATCATCACACGCTTGGTTCCTCTAATGTAACATTTTGATATATTTGGATACCCCAAATTTGAAGCCATTCGGTTGAGTATTTTCGAAGAAACGGGCCTGGACACAATTCACACACACAGCCGCACGCACACACATACGCACAGACGGCACTCACTGAGGAGGAGAAGCGCGTTCGGCGCACCGTACATGTCAGCATCGATGACGCACGTTTTCTTACGTCATTGTCAGAGTTACACTTGCAAAATCGTCTCTGCGGGAGATCGGCAGTGACGTGCGTTTGTACCACAGATGCTTGCCCGTGAACGTGGAAAATTTTGCCCGTCCATTACTATGGAAACAACATAAAAACTGAAAAAAACAAAAAACAAAAAAACTGCCACATAGATAACCCAGTCACTTGCCAGGCATCTCAACAACAGAAGGAGACATAAAAGTGCGATGAATACACGCGACAGCAATAAGCTGAACAGAAGAAAAATTCACTAAATCTAAAGAACGCGGATTTTTTTTTTTTTTAATCCAACTGAAATCTATTTTCCTCAGCTAGAAGTGGAAATCGGAATCTACCAAAGAGGATGTCTGCCAAGCATCTCAGCAACAAAAGGATACACAAAATAAGATGAATACAAAAAAGATGCCCGTCAGATAACTGAACAACCGGAGACGACACTTCAAAGATAAGCAAACACAACTCAGTGATGACCCAACATCTACATGTATAACAAAAGCAGGAAAAAACAAACAAACAAACAAACAAACAAACCAGAGAAACAAAAACAACAAATAAATAAACAACAACAACAAAAAACCAAAATAAAAAAGAATAGAGAATTAAAAAAAGTATAAGTGGAAAAACTGCCAAAGATGTTGCCTGCCAGACAACTAAACGGTGGGGTACACAAAAAGAGATGTACACACAAAATTAATAAGCAGAGATCTGTGGAAAAAAAAAAAAGTGGTTACTTGCCATACAACAGAACAGGATTGTATTGTGTTCCTTGGTATAAAGCTCAAAAGCATCTACACCCACTAAAAGTGGGCAAGATTACACTCCAGTCTACACAAGTCAGCCCGGCTCAGTCTCTACCAACTGCACCCAAATCCATTTCGCCAAGCACATCTTCATCAGATTCTGACTCAGAGATGGTCGTGCTAACCGTATTAAAGTGTGTACGCCTACCAGGACGAACCCCAGTGTCACGTGCATTCACAGTCCCACGTCCAAAACCTCGTGCAGGGGCGCCGGAAGATGTTGGGGGGAGGGGGGGGGGGCAGAATCTCGGAGGGGGGAACGTTGGAACAGCGGGGGGGGGGGGGGGGGGGGGCGATCAGATGCTGCGCAGACAAAAAAACCTTTACGAACCAGGGAGCCACTGAAAAGAAGGACATTGCCCGAAAAAAGTGAAAAGCGGGGGGGGGGGGGGGGGGGGGGGGGAGGGGAATCAGAGGAGCGGACAGCCTTCGGTCTGCAAAAACAGTTCTCTGTTGGGTGGGATGATGGAGAGAGCAGGAAGAGGGGTAGGGGGAGAGGTAGGGGAAAGGGGGGGGGGGGCA
>JACVVK020000569.1:332500-350973 GCA_018292915.2 Batillaria attramentaria | reverse complement strand
CTTCTAATGCTCGGGTCGTGAGTTCAATCCCGGCTGGGGCCAAATATTTTGCTGGCTTTTTCATCGTTGCCCCGTCTTTGATATCACCCTATGATGTGGTGGAAAAGGACGTTAAACCCCCAAACACCCACCCACTTACCCTAGCGTTGTCGCAGGTTTCGAAGCCAATGCTTTGAAAGCTTGCTGCCTGTATGACCCACAAAGAGCTGAGAATTCTGAAAGAGGTGTTGTTGTTGTTGTTGTTGTTATTGTGTTGTTGTTGTCGTCGTCGTCGTCGTCGTTGTTGTTGTTGTTGTTGTTGTCGTCTGTATGTCAACGTGTCGTGGCCTTTAACCGCAAATCAATTTCGTTCGAGGCCTTCGAGGTTACGTTGCTCATAGGTAGCCATCACAGCTGGTGTGTGTTGTACTCTTAGGGGCATTGAGTACAGTAAAGTCAATAAGTCTGAACCGGTCACTGAGTCGTACAGTTCTCGTTCAGATTCAAGTAATTTTGTTCCTACCCTCTATGGGCATAGAATAGGGAAAGGAAATACAAACGGTACAACATGTGCAGTGCATCTTCTATACATACATAAAGACAGACAGACAGACAGACATACAGACATACATGCAATCATGCATGCATGCATGCATACATACATACATACATACATACATACATACATACATACATACACTCATGTATGTATGTATATAAATTTATGTGCGTACTGCACACTTGTACATACCTTCGTACCATACCTACATACACATTTGACAATACGTACGGTTCAGGGATTTGGAAATCTAACTACCGAGTGCACTTGACAAGTGTCGTTTGACCACTGGCAAATATTACGGAAGCTTCCAGAAGGAGCCCCAGTGTAATAAGCCACGTGTACTCTCCGGCTTGTTTGACTCTCGGGCACAGTTTTCTAACCTCCTCAAGCTGCTTTGACCCGGGGCACTTTCAGCCTCAAGCTGCTTAGACCCGGGACACCAGTGCAATTTTTTTTTTTCTTTCTTTCTTTCTTTCTTTTTTTTTTTTTTTTTTAACAGTCGTGTGTTTATGAATACGACGATTTTCACAGATGCATGTGTATGAATATTAATGGAATTGTACAATGCGTTCCAATAGTCGGCATTGCCTCGCCATACAAGCATACATGTATGTCTGTTAAGGGCAAACATTGACATAATTATGCTGGGTGTGTCCTGAAGTGGGGGAGGGGAACAGGGGGTGGGGGGGGAGGGAGGGGTTGGAGTAGGGCCTCACAATGTCTCTGTCGAGTTGTGAACACGGTAAATTCAACTCGTGTCCCTAGCGATCAAAAACAAAAATGCCTTACGCCCGAAGCGTCATATTAACTAAAACCCATCAGTTAGGCAGTCGATAAGCGAAAGAATGCAGTGAGCCCTACCCCCCCCCCCCCACCCACCCCCCCCCACCCCCCCCCCCCAAAAAAAATAATAAATAAAGAAAAAAAGAAAAAAAAAAGAAGAAAAAAAGTCGGTCAGCCTGTGAGTCAGTTATGAACAGGTGCAAATGAATGCACTTCGGAAATATTATGAAGCCATTTTGCCAGCTTTTTCAGAAGGGTCATAAAGGGCTCCTGTCACCTCAAGAAAACAAATCGCACGACCTTTTTTTTTTCTTTCTTTCTTACGTACGACTGCCAGAGAGTGCATTATAGGGCCTAACTTATTTTGATGAGTCACTGAAGCCTGCTGTGTCTGTTCAACTACTGAGCTTTTGAAGTGTATGAAATGTGATCTTTCCTGGAGAATTGAAACCTTGAAGCATACGTCTGGAGGTATACAATTTTCAGGAGTGAGTCATATATGTAATATCATTCATGAGGCGGTATGGGCCGTGGTGTTTGCTGAACTTGGGTGGCAATTTTGAGTTTGAAGAAGTTTGAGCTCGAAATGGTGAACCCTGATAAAGGGAGTCGCGTAATTGCAACAGCGTTAAAAGGCTGTCCCTGTCTCAGGATGTCCCTATCTGGATTGAATAGTGTTCGGCTGGATTGTGGATTGGCCAGATAAGGTAGCTGTGCATCCTCTCCCCCCCCCCTCGCCCCATGACCTGACCACTAGGCACCTGTATGAAATAAACTGTCTGTCTGTCTGTCTGTCTGTCTGTCTGTCTGTCTGTCTGTCTGTCTGTCTGTCCGTCCGTCCGTCCGTCTGTCTGTCTGTCTGTCTGTCTGTCTGTCTCTCTCTCTCTCTCTCTCTCTCTCTCTCTCTCTCTCTCTCTCTTACTTTGTGTTTTAGGTGGGTTTTTTTAAATGTCGTATTCAAGGATAGACAGCAAACAAGACTTGTGCGTCTCTGTACCTTCATAGAAAAAGTTCAGATTAATTTCTCGGTGATTAATAGCAAAAAGAACAAATCCTGGTGAGTAGTCTCAGGGAAGGCAATAAAAATATATTATGTGAGAGGACCATGTTCACTGACTCTGTAGACAATACGGTACTGACGACAGTGATAAGGAAAATGTGGTACTATCGTACTGGTTTTGGATTTCACACGGAAGTAAGTGTGTGTGTGTCTGTGTGTGCGTGCGTGCGTGTGTGCCCCTCGGTCCATTTTTTTTTAACCGAGCGCGCATTAACAATACTGGGTGCTGTGGCCCACTCCCATTACACGTGGGGGAGCCGGGGTGGTCGAATGGTAGAGCGTTGGACTTCTAGTGCTCGGGTCGTGAGTTCGATCCCAGCTGGGGCCAAATATTTGTGCTGGCTTTTTCATCGTTGCCCCGTCTTTGATATCACCCTATATGGTGGAAAAGGACGTTAAACCCCCAAACACCCACCCACCCACCCCATTACACGTGCATGTGGTGGAGCTGGTGAGGCCGATGGGGGGGGGGGGGGAGTAAGGAAGAAATACAGGGGTGAAATTTCGAGAGGCAAGAACTGTAATGGCTTTGAGAGGAAAGTTAGGGGGATTTTCCAAAAGTACTAATATGACGGTCCCATTATCGTAATTTTGTAATCCATCTCTGTCTTCACGGATGTTGTTTGCCTTAATTTTTTTTTAACCGCTACGCCCGTCGCCCCTTCCCCTTCCCGCTACCAAGCACCCCATTTCCTCTTCTCCTTCGTCTTCTTCCTGGCGAGGTTTGGCGAGAACGTGATCTACTATTGCAGTAACTTCAACGAAACTCATCGTAAACTCGGTATACTGATTGTCTTTTTGAGGAAGCACTGGATGTCGGTGAAAAGTTAGTCTGACACGTAACAAGTTGGTGAAAACTTATGCTAACGTGTTAAATTAAATGCGGTGAAAAGTTACCATAACATGTAAGAAGTCGGTGAAAAGATGTAACACTGAAGTCGGTGAAAAGTTACTCTGGTATGTAACAAGTCGGTATAATGTATGCTAACGTGTAACAAATTGGTGGAAAGTTATGCTAGCATGTAACAAGTCGGTGGAAAGTTATGCTGGTGAAAAGTTATGCTAACATGTAACAAGTTGCTGGAAAGTTGTGCTAACATGTAACAAGTTGGTGAAACGTTATGCTAACATGTAACAAGCTGGTGAAAAGTTATGCTAACATGTAACAAGCTGGTGAAACGTTATGCTAACATGTAACAAGTTGGTGAAAAGTTATGCTGGTGAAAAGTTATGCTAACATGTAACAAGTTGCTGGAAAGTTGTGCTAACATGTAACAAGCTGGTGAAAAGTTATGCTAACATGTAACAAGTTGCTGGAAAGTTGTGCTAACATGTAACAAGCTGGTGAAAAGTTGTGCTAACATGTAACAAGTTGGTGAAACGTTATGCTAACATGTAACAAGCTGGTGAAAAGTTATGCTAACATGTAACAAGCTGGTGGAAAGTTATGCTAACATGTAACAAGTTGGTGAAAAGTTATGCTAACATGTAACAAGTTGGTGAAAAGTTATGCTAACATGTAACAAGCTGGTGAAAAGTTATGCTAACATGTAACAAGTTGCTGGAAAGTTGTGCTAACATGTAACAAGTTGGTGAAAAGTTAGGCTAACATGTAACAAGTTGCTGGAAAGTTGTGCTAACATGTAACAAGTTGCTGGAAAGTTATGCTAACATGTAACAAGCTGGTGAAAAGTTATGCTAACATGTAACAAGCTGGTGAAAAGTTATGCTAACATGTAACAAGCTGGTGGAAAGTTGTGCTAACATGTAACAAGCTGGTGAAAAGTTATGCTAACATGTAACAAGCTGGTGGAAAGTTGTGCTAACATGTAACAAGCTGGTGAAAAGTTATGCTAACATGTAACAAGTTGGTGAAACGTTATGCTAACATGTAACAAGTTGCTGGAAAGTTGTGCTAACATGTAACAAGTTGGTGAAAAGTTAGGCTAACATGTAACAAATCGGTGGAAAGTTACTCTAGTACGTGCGTCCTGTGAATGTTGCCAGACTGAATTGCTGGGCCGCAATATTTGGGCTATACACAAACACGGCACGTAACGAAAGACGCTGAGAAAGCGACAGAAAAAGAAATAATAATGACGATTTTTACGGCGGCTATTCTCAAGAGCTGTAGGCGCTTCACACACACACACACACACACACACACACACACACACACACACACACACACACACACACACACACACACACACACACACACACACACACACACACACAGACCCCGACCGAAAACAAAACAACTACCATACTGCATACTACCCCCACCCCCACCCCCACCCCATCCCCCACTACCCCCACTCCTCCCCATACGTGCATACGCGCACTGCAGTATGCACTCGTTAGGCCCTTAGTCAGGAAAACGTCCCTCAGAATGGGATGTTGATTGGTTGTCATCAACTGCTCACGATCCGGACATCTGCGGAAGTATCTCCAATAACGGATGCCCTCTCTAAGTACTTGCACTAGTGTCTCCGCGCTCTGGGACCTTGCCAGTCACTGGTAACGTAGGAGGAAGAGAAATCTTCGTGTGTCGTGACCACCTAATGTAAAAGCTATCGATTGTCTTGGCTGGTCAGTGCACGGTTGGTGCATGACACGGTATTGTGGCGGTAAAACGGTGTGCGACTGATAATGATGGTGCGTGTGTGTGTGTGTGTGTGTGTGTGTGTGTGTGTGTGTGTGTGTGTGTGTGTGTGTGTGTGTGTGTGTGTGTGTGTGTGTGTGTGAATTCAATGCCCTTTTCCACTACGTAAGGGTGATGTCAAAGACGGGGCAACGAGAAAAAGGCCAGCACAAATATTTGGCCCCAGCCGGGATTCGAACTCACGACCCGAGCAGTGACAGTCAGTCCAACGCTCTACCATTCAGCTATACCGCCCGCCACTTCCCCTCCCGACCCCCTTCTCATAATGACGGTTTCCTCAAAGATGTTTCCTTAATTGTGAAAGAGGCTGTGTCTGACGAAGGGAGGGGAGCCGGGGTGGTCGAATGGTAGAGCGTTGGACTTCTAATGCTCGGGTCGTGAGTTCGATCCCGGCTGGGGCCAAATATTTGTGCTGGCTTTTTCATCGTTGCCCCGTCTTTGATATCACCCTATGTGGTGGAAAAGGACGTTAAACCCCCAAACACCCACCCACCCACCCTGACGAAGGGAATGTTGCTACAACAGTAAAACGAACACAGTCTGACCGTCCAGCGGCATTTCTTTCCAACAACAGCAACAATCGTAACAAACGCAACAATAACAAAAGGAAATGCCGGGGTGACATGTTCCATTTTCTCAGCGGCACTATTTTGTCCACCTAGTGTTGTGTGGTTGCTGTTCCCAATAAATATCGGCTGCATCGGTATCAAACAGTTCATGTGTAGTTCACATTTCTAAAAATAAAAATAAAAATCATATACTGAGCTGTACATTTTCGAATTTGGCAAATTAATCACAGCTCTGTGTGTGTGTGTGTGTGTGTGCGGGCGGGCGGGCGAGCGGGCTAAAACTGGAAATGGTAAGCGCTGTCCGAGCTATATATGAACCTTGACTCACCTACCTCACCTATGACTCTAGCTGTTGACAGAAACCATATTTCGACCCAAGGCCGGGTCTGGCCGCATCCCGAAATATATCTGACGCCACGTCGGGGTGGAGGTTGGGAGGGAAATTAAGGCGGCGGGGAGTAGGGGGAGGGGGGGGGGGGCAGGGGGATTTAGACTGAGAGACGTGCACGAGACAGCGTTTTGGCTTTGCTTCTGCCTGTGTTCGGACATCGATTGTCAGTGACCGTTGCCGCCAGAAGTTGCCTCCCTTGCACCGAGGAGAGCCGTGAAATATATCGTTGGCAAAGAACAGGCAAAATGGGGACATCCCCAATTGACTTTGCATATTGTGCGTGTGCGTGTGCGTATGCGTGTGCGTGTGCATGTGCGTGTGTGTGTGTGCGTGAGAGAGAGAGACAATGACAATGACAATGACACTTTATTTTCCAAGGATAGAAGATTAGGTGCGCAGACCTGTCTTACATCTTGTCCTTGCTACTCTACACACACACACACACACACACACACACACACACACACACGGTTGCTAAGAGAGAGAGAGAGAGAGAGAGAGAGAGTGAAAACAACAACGGCAACAGAGCTATGATAACAACAGTCCTTTCAGTGATCCCAGAATGTGTGAAAGCCAAATCAGTATTGTTCAAATTTCTTTGTCCGATCCGTCGCTCACTGAAGCTAGTAACTGCCTCTACCGCAGGATTATGAAGTTTATAAAATTTATTGTCCATCATACGTTTTTTTCCTGAAGCCCCCCCCCCCCCCACTTCTGGGTTTGTTTGTTTTTTTTCATTATTATTTTATTGACTGGTTTAATGACTGTTCTTTTCACTTGCTAAACTTTCTTTCACCGTTCCACGTTGTCCTTTTCACTGACTGCCCAAGACCTGTGCGCCCTACAGTTTTATAGTCGACACCTTCCACTGAGACGGGATGAATCACCGTGGCCGCAAACAACCAGCATCGGTTTTTATCGTGACGACAGCGCGCGCGAGTATTGAGCGAGAATTGACGTGTGCTGTATGGTGACGTGACGGCATTCTTTCCCCGCTAACCTTTTCCAAACCCCGCCGGCGGCATACATTCCTTCGCCACTGTTGCTGATGCATAATAATCTGATGTATTCGTTGTTTACCCAGCCTCTGCATAAAATTATTAACCAGCCTGGACTGACTAGCATCCTAATGTGTTTAGCTCACTCAGTTCTGCTAGCAGCTCAAACTCCAAGCTTCTTAGTGCTCGGCTTCTACTAACCAGCCCATACCACGCTCCACCAGCCGTCTCAGTTTGGTGCTTATAATGACGCTGACCCTGACCTACTTTTGTCACTGACCTTGACCTACATAAACTGATGCACGTGCACTTCGTGGCAGGCAGGGATTGGCGAAAGCAGGACGGTCACGACTGGACGTGACAAGGCGCGTTGAGTTTGATCTGTCGGACATCAGCGTCTGTTAAAGCCCTGCTACAACCATCGCCGGTATCACCACCGCCACCATCACTCCACTACAACTGACGACCACTCCGTGACGGTAACGAGAGTTCAAGCCACAACATCGCAAAAGCAAAACTACGAGACAAAAAAAAATGTCAAAGTAATTGAGGAGAATTGCTCAGCTGTGCATCGTCGCAACCCTTTGCTGGCTAAACTGGCTGCAAGCTCCAAAAAGTGTATGACTCCCTAAACTGACGGCAAGGTTGTTGAAGCCCGCGTCTAAATGCAAGCTGGAATTATTAATTTTGCCTTTGCGGTCTGTCCGTGATCCAAACGGGATTCTGTCCTTTCAAAGAAGAGTAAAGCTGCCTCTTAATATATTTCGGAATATCATACATTAACATCGTATCAAAACAGGAGTGATAACATGACCCGGCGGCTAATCAGGCAAGACTAGCTAGCGTGTAATGTTACATACCTCGTGTACATACGTTATAGCCGCGCCTAATCAGAGTACAGTGTATGTATACACCATGCGGGTCGAACTGTAATCGACCAGCTCTGACCTACCGCTATCTCCATTTTGATTCCAGACATTTAAAGGCCCTGTTTCCAGACATTTAAAGGCCCTGGTTCAAGATATTTAAAGGACATAGCTGCAGATATTTAAAGGCCCTGGTTCAAGATATTTAAAGGCCTGGTTCCAGATATTTAAAAGCCCTGGTTCCGGATATTTAGAGGCGCTGGTTCCAGATATTTACAGGACCTGGTTCCAGATATTTAAAGGACCATCTTACCATAACTCCATGCTCACAAATCGTTCTGTGCTCTTTTCGTAGCGTCTAACATCGCACCTGCACAGTGACAGCATCTCACAGGCTGGTACTGCGCCAGACGGAAGGCCGTAGGTGACGCGAATATCCAGGTGTCAGCTTTAGTGCTGCGCGCAACCGTCGAGAAAAACAATCTCAATATTCGTTCGCACAGCCTGTAACGCATTCTGAGCTCTACTAAGATAGACTATTTCGGACGTGCAGACACACTCGAAGGCGCAGCCGTTCCAGAACGGAAGCTGGCTCCTATGCTTAGTGGAATATGAGGGTTTAAGCGGTGCTCATCAACAGTAAAAGCTTTGCTACTACGCCATCAAAGTCGCCGCCCTAGAGAGAGAGAGCGTCGCGATCTTTCACCAGTGGACTAAGGCGTTGCCATGACGACGTTGTCTGTTGCTGCACAAGTTTCGACCAGTTCCTCGTGTGCGTGTGTGTGTGTGTGTGTGTGTGTGTGTGTTCGTGCGCGTGCGCTCTTAAACAGCTGTATCGTCGGCGTGTATTGTTTGTCGGGAATTTCAATTCTAGGATAGGGTGATCGACATAATGAAGAATATATCCCAGTGGAGGATATATATCCAGAATGGAGGATCGATGTATAAATTGAAAACGCCGAGCGGCTCAAACCAACACAGCTTGCATACAATAGGCTCGCCGATTTCGATGGAATGCGACCAGTCATATTGATCACTCTAAGTTCACTGAAGTCATACGTTGACAGAATTGAAGAAAAGGGTGTGTGCTGGGGGGTCTGGTATCACTGTCAAGGCCGTTAGACACAGAACACACAAACAACAGACACACAGAATCTGTAGGCTTTGTGACAGTACATGAAGAAGGCATTGCTTTGGACATCGACAGGCGCGAGTCAATTTTGCGTGTGCAACAGTGTCAGTCGCATTATTCTGGAGAAAATTACAGCTAATGAGACACAGATAGAATCACTGAGTCGGCTTTCGGACAGTAGATGAAGAAGTCACTGCTTTGGACATAGACAGCGAGTCGATTTTGCGTGTGCAACAGTGTCAGTCGCATTATTCTGGAGAATATTACAGAATTTCAGCTAATGAGACAGATAGAATCACTGAGTCGGCTTTCTGACAGTAGATGAATAAGTCATTGCTTTGGACATCGACGGTGTGACAAATCTGCGTGTGCAACAGTGTCGTGTACGAGTGCCGCTTTGGTCTGGAGAATTTTACAGAATATCAACACAGACGCAGAGTGATTCACTGGTCGGCTTTGTGACAGAAGATGTCATTGCTTTGGACATCGAGTCAATTTCGTGCGTGCAACAGTTTCGTGTAAAGTGGGTTTAGTCTGGAAAATATTGTGCTGTCTGAAAGTGGAGAATATCCATTAGTTATCTTCCGAGCTGTCTGACCTTCGAATCTGTCGGACATCAGACACAGTAAAGAACAACAGAGTGACACAAACAAAATCAGTTGACAGTAGACAAATAAATAAGTCATAGCTTAAACGACAAGTCAGTTTCATGTGTGCATGCAGCAGTGTTAAGTGTTTGCATATTCGCCGGAAAGTGGAAATAGCGATCTGTGATGCACAGAACAAGCTGATCTGTGGCTCTATGTGTCTGTGAATTCTCACCGTCAGCATTCTGCGAACAATTCCTTTCTGGCGTGTCAGTTCTGTCACCGGTTTTTTTTAGCACGGGGTGGGCGTGTGTGCGCGTGTGTGGTGTATCGGTGTGTGTGTGTGTGTGTGTGTGTGTGTGTGTGGTGACGGTATTGTCATAGAAAGTCGCCGGTTTTCCCAATACCTCTGTCCTAGGAAAAACAAGGACTTATCGTGACATTAGTCAATTTTCCCGCCAACTAACCCTAGCTTTACAGCCCTACCCTACCTGCCCCCCCCCCCTCCTTCCCCCCACCCCCTTCCTCTACCACCACCACCACGCCTCTTCAGCAGTGCTCCTGCGACAGCAACGATCTCGGAAGCTTTTCCAGTTATTGTTTGCCTGTTGCTTTCGCTAGTTCTGGCACTGCATGACTATACCCAGCTACCCGACCAAGCCTTGCATGTCTACTGCCCGGCGTTGTCGCCGTTAGCTGTACGAGCGCTGACTGACAATCTCTCTGTGAGGAAGGCTCACGGAAACTGACGAGCTCCTGTGATACTGGCGTAACCTTTTTCGCGGACTGTGTGTGTGCATCCACCCGTAAATAACTCCACTGCCTAGCGTCACGGTCGTCGGCTGTAGTCAGTTCGCGATGATGTACAGCGCTGAGAAGGAAGCCGTGTGGGCCGGCGACGACCCCGACAACTATAACGACAATGACAACAACGGCCACAGCGGCGGTGGGGAAGATACGTCTGCTCACAGCGCGACCTTGCAGATTCGCCGATTCCAGAAGCAGAAAGAGAAGGAATATGGCTGTGAGTACATCCTCTGTGTTCCGCTGCTCTCTCTCTCTCTCTCTCTCTGCTTGCAGTTCACTGTTTTGTCTGTGTCTGTTATGTGGCAGCCAGGCACTCTCAGTCTCCCTGCTAAACTGTAGTCAGTCTGTGTGGACATGCACTGTCGTAGCAGCAGCCTATCTCTGTGAGAGGGATGGTAATCAGATGGACTTGCAGCTAGTGTTGCGTCCCTTGGTACGTTGCCCGTATCAGAGTTCTGTGCTTGGGTTGTGGTCCTGGTGTGTTTATGTGAACCTTGTGTCGTTTGAGGTCTGCAGGTTTTTACACGTGCAGTCTCGTTTGAAACTGTCTGTGTGGATGTTCAAGGCCGCTGACATTGTGTGTTTTATATTTTATTACAACAATATACTGGCAGCCCAGACCGCAAAAAAGCCTTGCCGGAAATCGCTGGGGACTGTGGGTAATACAATTTCACTTGCGTCAAGTTATTTTTTTTTTTCTTTTTCCGCATTCCTCTGAATTTTAGATATTGTTGCTGTTGGAACTGTTAATATTTTTCCTGACACTCCCTTCATCCCCTCCACCCCCCCCCCCCCCCCCCGCCCCCAAGGAGAGACGGGAAGAGAGAGAGAGACAGAGACACAGAAACACAGGAGAGAGAGAGAGAGAGAGAGAGAGAGAGAGAGAGAGAGAGCCGTGACGACGGATAGGGATCCTTTATTTTACAACGGAAGAAGTTATAGGCATATAAAGACCATTTTTCAAACTTGCCGTTTGCGAGAGAGTTGGAAAAATGCGTTTGTCAGGCGAGACTAAAACCGTGCATCCCCTGTGGCGCGCTGTTGTCAAATTTGTGCTGTCAATTTAAGAGCTTTGTGCGTACAAATTTACACACCTGTGCGTAATCGGGAACACTGGGTGTCAAACGACGGAAGTTAGCAAATCAGCATCACCGTCATCAAAAGTAATTCCTTAACCTTCACCTTCCGAACCAACACTGATGCTGGCGCGCCTGGCACACACACACCACACACCACACACCACCCACACACACACACACACACACACACACACACACACACACACACACACACACATGCAAAGAGAAACGATTTTTTTTTTTTTTGGGGGGGGGGGGGAGGGGGGATAGGGGGGGAGGATGGTAGGGGTTGGGTGGGTGGGTAGGGGGCTGATAGTAAGATGAGCATTCATCGTTGTTGTTGTTTTGTTTTGTTTTTTGTTTGTTGTTTGTTTGTGTGGGGTTTTTTTTTTTTTTCGACGTTAGGTGAGTCTGCAGGGCTGATAGGGCCAGCAGTGTCAGTGTGTTTTACTGTCACTGGTACTCCATGTATTGTTGTTACCAGGCCCGGCAAAATCGATGGTGCAAAAGCGCTAGCGTTGTGTGGTGATTAAATATTTATTATTTTCGCGGGCTGAGGATATGTGCTGACAGCATCATTTGCAAGTGGTGCGCACGCCAGGCGTGTGTGCATTATCAGTGGAAATTTTAGAGCTGTCGTGCTTTTTTTTCTTTTTTTTCTTTTTTTTTGATGTGGGGGTTTTGGGGTCGGGGGGGGGGGGGGGGGGGAGGGGAGGGGATTCGGTTTCCGTTGAAACGCACACTTGGCTTGATCAGTAAGTAAATAACGTTACACATGGGACATCTCTGTCTCTGTCTGTCTGTCTGTCTGTCTGTCTGTCTGTCTCTCTCTCTCTCTCTCTCTCTCTTCTCTCTCTCTCTCGTCTCTCTCTCTCTCTATCTATCTAGCTCTGTGACTTGGAATCCTTGTGACATCATTTCGTCTGCTCGATGTACAGTATGGTTCGGCATGGTTTTTTAAGTCCCTTCTCCGCCAATCCTACCCGGCTGTTGCAAAGGGCAGCAACACCTATGCATTAACAGATGAGAGTCTGCGAGAGTTTGAGTCTGTCTGCGTCTGTCTCTGCGTCTGTGTCTGTGTCTGTCTCTGTAACTGTCTCTCTGACTCTGTCTCTGTCTCCCTCTCTCTGTCACTGTGTCTGGCTCCTCTGACTCTGTCTCTCTGTCTCTGTCTCCCTCACTCTGTCACTGTGTCTGTCTCTCTGACTCTGCTACCTGACTCTGTCTCTGTCTCCCTCACTCTATCACTGTGTCTGTGCTCTCTGACTCTGTCTCTTCTGACTCCGTCTCTGTCTCTGTTTACCTCACTCTCTCTTTGTGTCTGTCTCTGTCTGTCTCTGTCTCTATGCAGCCTTCAGCAAAGGAGAGGCCAACATTCATAGTATCCATTTTTATTCTCGGTCAGTCCCGTGAATCGTGTGTTTACATGGCAATCTCACTACTTTTCACCAAACAAATTAATTCCACTGACAAACATAATTATCATCACTATCACCAATCGATACACCCTGCGTCGGTCATGCACCTCAGCTTAGGCAACCAAATAAAAAGTATCTTGTTTTGATTTCAGCTGAAAAAAGAAAAAAGCCCGGGGTGTTTGGGTGGGATCTGGGCCGAGGAGGGGATGAGAATGGTACTGGGACATACACTTTTAAGAATTGTTGTTATAACCTTTTTCTTTTTTCTTTTTTCCTGGTTGCCGAATGGTAGAGCGTTGGACTTCTGATGCTCGGGTCGTGAGTTCGTATCCCGGCTGGGGCCAAATATTGTGCTGGCTTTTTCATCGTTGCCCCGTCTTTGATATCACCCGTATGTGGGTGGAAAAGGACGTTAAACCCCCAAACACCCACCCCACCCTCCTGGTGGTAAAGGTATGCTCTGTTTGCGAACATGAAAAAGACAGGAGTAAAGGGGAAGTAGTTACGCGACACGAGTTGTGTCCCTTGCGTCGTATGCTGGGCCGCGTTTCTTACGGAAAGGCGCTCGCGGGCGCTGCGAAAGTCGCTTTGCCTCGTTGGGAAACGGCCAATTAGAACCAGGGCGCTTTCAAAATGGCGGCGGAATCACGAACACGGTTGTTGGCAAGGTTGAAAAGGAAGAAGAAAACTCTAGTGCTCGCAGCTATCAGTCATCTTTTGAGCGCAGAAGACGACGTTTTTGAGGAGGGAGCAATAATTACTGGCTTGGAGCATGATATACCGCTAGTATGCATGTTCTGCTCGATGCAAAACGGAGACGTAAGGCACCATTACGTACTCACTTTGACCACTCCTTCCCCACAAACACGCAACGACATATCCCTGAATGACTGGCGACCACGGCCCGGTGCATATTAGCTCAAATTATTTTCGTATACTATTCTGCACAATTACAAGTTGGGACAGAAGGTCTCCATCCACCCGCAAATTCATTTTAAGCCATTTCTTAGTTCCACTTCAACGAAGCCTTCGGTGGGCGCCCGCCATCTTTGTTTACATAGAAACTGACCACGTGACCTTTTGCTCGCGGCAACTAGCTTCAGACGTCGTCGCGCGCGGGCGCTTTTTCTGCCCGCCGCGGGCAAGGTGCCTATAGACGGTTTCATAGGAAAGCGCCCCGGAACGTTTCGAAGCGCCCGCCTTAAGAAACGCGGCCCTGGTTTGTCTTTGATCCTCTCTCCACCTCGGCTACAAAACAACAACGGAAAAACGAAACACAAAACATGAAGTCGGCACAATAATGAAATAACATGAAATAAAATACAACACAAATGGAGAATTCAGTTCAATATTTCTTCATTGTCACTTGCAGGAAATTAAACGGAGAAAATAGGAACACATTGAATTGAATTCAATTCTAAAGCGAACCGTTTTTCTCCTTGTTTGCCTTGGTCTAATATTATGCGACTGGATCTGAGTCACGGAATGTATACGACCAGTACACCTGTTCGGCTGCTTTCAAACCGATGGCGTCCCCCCTTTAACGCTGAATCAATGCCGCGTGATGTGTGGATGTGTCTGTGTCAGCCTGCGTATGATTAATTGTCTGCTACATCAGGACCTTTTATACCACGGGATTGCGCGCGGGCTTCATTCTCCCTGCACGCAGCCCTCTCATTCGTTTAGCAAAGCTTTAATGATGCAGCTTGGCTTGTGTGGACATGTTTGTGCTGTTGGCTACATTCAGTTCTGTAACAGGGGATTTGGTTCAGTGGTTAAGATATCCGCCGACTTCGGATTCTGAGCTACCTGGTTCGAATCCCTGGCGGGCGACAGGAATTTAGTCGGATTTTTTTTTTCTTTTTGAATTGAGTCAAAATCACGTGCAGATTCGCTCACGTGCCTGTCTTGCCCTCGTGTACACACGCATGCACGCCATCAAGAGTGTGCACGTTAAAGATTCCTTTCTAAACCGTGGGAGGGGGTGGGGAGGGGGAGGGGGTGAAGGTGGGGGGGGGGGGGGTAAAAAATAAAACAACAAATTAATATGAATAAAGTCTGTTTCTGTCTCTGTCACACATCATGCAGGAAAAAAAATATGCGTGGCGCAGTATTATGGCGATGCGCTTGGGGGGTGCAACTCGAACTCCAAAACTCAACTTCCATCAACAGGATAATGAAGAGTATAAATAAAATAAATAACCTTAGTAATTTTCCTTTACCTCTTTGGCCGCCAGCTCCCGTGGTTTTCCTTCCAATCCTTCTAGAATTCTCGGAGGGCGTGGAAGTAGAGGTGTGATGATGAGGATGAGGGTGATGGTACGATACTTCTATGGAGGTCCGTGTGTACCACTGTAAATCGACCACTTTTGGGTGTTTTTGTCGTGCTGGTGGCGATTTGTTTGTTTCTATTCCCCCCCCCCCCCCTATCTGAACATGGTTAGTGACAGACCCCCCCCCCCCCCAAAAAAAAAAAAAAAAAAAAAAACAAACAAAAAACAATAAAACAAAAAAAAAACCCCAATAAAACAAGAACAACAACAACAAAAACAATAACAGTCGTTTTACTAGCTCGGCAGTCACGACTTCCCCTGTTGCTGAGGTGATTCCAGTCTTCAGCTGTTCTCAAAAACACGAAGAAGCGTCAGTTTGTTCTGTGCACACTCCACCGAGTACGAGGAAGAGAAGCGGGCAGTAAAAGTGTAGCGAACTTCACCACCTGAGCTCACAATGTCCGCGCTGCCTCCATCAGTACAGATGCAATGCTGACGAGGTTTATTTTGAGAAGAGCTTTTAGCAGGATAACATGTACTGTAGTATGGGATCTGGTGCGGCATTAACGATATTCTCCCCAGTGGACGTTCGTACCTGCGAGATAAAAGGAAGAGATGGGTTCATAACGATTTTGTGCAGCTGTCAATAAACTGCGGTGTGTGGTGGTCTAATAGGTAGCGCGTCGGGCTTAGCCGACGCGCTGCTGAACGGCCGTCACCGCTGTCACGGCGATGAAGCGTGGGTTCGAGCCCAGGGTAAGCTTGTGATACGTGATACCGGTTTTTCCTGGCTGCCGGGCTGCTCATCGGGGTTTCTCTCCGGATTATCCGGCTTTCCTCCCCCAGCAAAATTGAAAAATAGGATAAGTATTGGGTGGCGCTGCACCGTGGCGACGCGCTTCCTCCCAGGGAAGCAGCCCAAATTTCCCGAAAGGGACGATAAAGTCGTAAGAAACACACACACACACACACACACTCACACTCTCTCTCTCTCCAGCATTGGGGTTATCACGTTGGTTGGTTGTTTGGTTGGTGTTGTTGTTGGGTTTGTTGTTGTTGTGATCAGTTATTTCACATTAAAGTCTCTGTGTTGTAATGAGTTCTGGGGGGCGGGGGGGGGGGGGGACTGCCGCTTACAAAGCTCTAAGTCTGTTTGCCAAATGCATAGGTGTTCCCTTTTGGCTACTGCGATCATTTTCGTGACTTCGCGGCTTCTAATAGTAGAGAAACGCCTCACGCCATGCTGGTGTCCAGGGCCCGTATATAGAACTCGAGCTTAATTTAACCAACGGCTACGGGCCTACCCCAGACTAGGACAAAAGAAACCCCAAACAAAATTAAATAGAAAAAGAAGCGAAGAAAGAAAGACAAAAATCGTCCCATAACGGCATAGGCACCATGGTGGAATTGACCTGCTTCCTGATTTAAAACAAAAAACAACAGAAATTTTTAACCTAGAGCTAGTTTAGTTCGATGTTAGACTCTAACCCGGGGCTAAACTCCCTAACCCCGACTTTTACATGCGAGCCCAGTCCCGAACCCGCAAATAACTTCTTCTTTTTTTTAACTACATTATCTCTTTCGGGAAATTCGGGATGCTTCCCCCGGGGGAAGCGCGTCGCCGCGGTGCAGCGCCACCCAACAGTTTTTTTTTTTTTTTTTTTTCGATTTTGCTGGGTAGGAAAGCCGGATAACCCGGAGAGAAACCCCCGAATGAGCAGCCCCGCAGCCAGGAAAAACCGGTTTCACATAATCACAAGCTCGACCTGGGCTCGAACCCACGCTTCATCGCCATGACATTGGTGACGGCCGTTCAGTAGCGCAGCAGTTAAATCCGACGCGCTACCTAATCGACCACCGCTAACTTCGTCTGCTCAGTACGCGGTACGTCTCTACGTAGGTAGAAACTATACACACGCCAACCCGAGTCACTAAAAATAGTTTCGGATGCTTTAGTGTGTCCCAAGTGACTGATTCTGCAATGATTTAAAAAAACAAACAAACTAAAAGTCATGAAATAATAATAAAACTATTATTAAAAACTGATGAACAGTTTTCCGCAGTCGATGTAAAGGCAATGGCAAGCTTAGTGTCTCTTTCTCTTTTCCTCTTCTTCCGTTTCTCTTTCTTCAGCCTTAAAAAAAATGTATGTGTGTTCTTCCTTTTCCTTGTCCACATGATTTTCTTTCTTTTTCTTTTTTTTTCTTTTTTTTTTTTTGAGAGGAAGGGGGGGGGGGGAACATCCCCTCCCCCGGCCGTACCCAGACAGAAGGCGGGGAAGGGGGGAGGGGGCGCCAGAGCCACTTACATGCGTATTCTTTAAGCTTAATAGGCTTTGGTGCTCTTATAAACATTGCAATGATTTAAAAAACAAACAAACTAAAAGTCATGAAATAATAATAAAACTATTAAGTTATTGACTACTATATGTTTTTTTGCATTCCCGATATATTCAAATAAAACTTAATAATAATAATAATAATAATAATATTTATAGGGCGCCTATCCCCGGGAGGCGAGCTCTAGGCGCCTTACATTCTAAAACCGAAGTTTAAAAAAAAAATCACTCAGTATACACTACGTAAGTACAAGTAAAAAGTAAAAGAGCACACACACCACACACACACACACACACACACACACACACACACACACACACACACACACACACACACACACACACACACCGACTGAGTAGAAACAATAAGGGATAGGGATAGACAGAGACAATTAAAAACCAAGAACAAGTACCAGCGATAAAACCGACGCGGCCGGGAATCTGCATGAGGTACGTGTTTTCCTTGACAACTTTTTCTTCACTGGCCCATATGAAGTATGTACCACCGTATATGTTACCATATGTAACATGCGTTGTAACTGAAATGCATGAATGTATGTGTATGTCTATATATTTATGCCACTTCACTGCCTAGAGTGCTGAAATTTTAAGTTATACAGGGACCGTGGAAGCCCGTCGCCGACTCCGATGGAACTGTGATTTATTTCCGGACAGTGGCACAACTGAGTGTCGTTTGACCTCTAAATTTCTACCTGGGGGACACGTGTATGTGACATGTGTCTCACACAGGTAGCAGCTTTCGACACTCACTCGCAGACAGGTGTACAGAACGAGTACAGCTGTGTCACGTACTTTACTTGCTATTCGCATTTGGCCGAAGAGGCCGGGAAACGTTGTCTCGTCAGTTTCTCTCGCTGCAGTCTCGTGACGTCTCGCGTGGATGTCTTTGTCAAGTTACCGTTGCTTGTTCGTCGGTAGATAGTTCAGCAACGCTGAAAGAGTGGT
>JACVVK020000569.1:285000-325000 GCA_018292915.2 Batillaria attramentaria | reverse complement strand
TTTTCTTTCTTTCTTTCTTTTTAGTAGACGGGTGTGTTTGGGTTGCAAAACATAATACGTCATTCGAACAATCAGTCTCGTTGTGCATGACTGACGAAGTAGTAAGGCGGGTTTTCCCCTTAACCTGAAGCCTCTATGTTGGTATCGTTTCTGAGGTGGAAGACTGTCGCTTTTGAAGCTCTATGGCTGTTTACTGGATAGAAAGATAGTCATTTGACCATTGCGGCCGTTTTCGCGATGTTGTGGCTTCTGATATTAGAGAAATGCGACTTTTTTGAGCCTATACTCCATTCCTGAACCTACGTTAAATGTGTGACAGTATGCGGAGACTCGTTCAGGTATCCTCATAGGCACATATTGACTTGCTTGTGACTGAGTCCCTGATAGTCAGGTGTAGGCCTATTCTATAGGAACAGACCAGCGATGTAGTTGACACGTGCGACAGTTACACACACACACACTCTCTCTCTCTCTCTCTCTCTCTCTCACACACACACACACACACACACACACACTACACACACACACACACACACACACACACACTCTCTCTCTCTCTCTGTCTCTCACACACACACACACACACACACACACACACACACACACACACACACACACACACACACATCATACTCGGCTCAGTGAGCACGTAGGGGGCAAGTCGTCAGTCATATATATCAACCTGGCGTTTCCTTCTACCTTCCTCAGGGCCGAGAAGTAGTGAAGTTTCGAGTTTCGTAGCCTGTCCCATTTACTGTCACACAGACAGGTTCCTACCGTAATCCATGTCACCTGCCCGCTGGTAGACACCTCGCTTTCAGGAGAGGGTCTCCGCCACTCCGTGACATAGGCTTGGTTGACACTTAAAAGCGGCTGCGCCGGTCCGGTTCAAAAGTGCTATAATTCTTTACCAAAGTTTTATCAACTTTATGTTTGATATGGAGCATAATCGTGCCTACTAACAAGAAGTTTATGAATTGATAGACAGCTATGATTCACAATGCCGTAATCAGATCAGAGACTGAAAATAGGAGTTTCGTCCCGTGATCATCACTTTTGCCCTAACGGTCGCCGGAAACCAATTTATTATGTGGTTTCCGAAACCGAAACATTTTCGTATCTCCAAACGCAGAAAATTACACTTTGTAAAATGTATGACACTGACTGTATTTTGTTTTAATCACTGTTGACTCTTTAAGGTTTAACAAAAGTAGTCTGTGGCGGGGGTGGTCGGTGGTCTAGTGGTTAAGACGTCACCAATGCGAGGGGTTCGAGTCCCACTCGGGGCAAAGAATTTTTCCTTCTCGATATGTGGCACCGTTCATTCGGGCCGATCGTCGGGGGTTCTCTTCGGGTACTCCGGCTTCCTCCCCCTCTGCTTTGGAATTGTTCAGCCCACGAAATTTGAAAAAAATAAATGCATTTCTAAATTCCGAAATTTAAATAGTTGAGCTGACCCTTCGCACCACGTGATTGTAATGTGTTTATGGCCAGTGTGTGAGAGAATGCGTGTGATTCACGTGAGCGTGCGTGTTGGGTTCAGTTCGCGGCGCTTTGAGCTGCTTCATGAGACTGGGTAAAGCGCCTATACAATACTCATTATTATTATTATTATTATTAAAAGACGTACCTTTGTGCCACTAGAAAGACACGAGAGGTTCAGTTTTCACTAGATTTACATAATAATAATAATAATGAACGGTGCCACGTACGAGAAGGAAAAATTCTTTGCCCCGAGTGGGACTCGAACCTCTCACCTCTCGCATTGGTGACACGTCTCTTAACCACTAGACCACCGACCGCCCCGACATACATGTGTAAGCTTGTGAAAAAAAAAAACCCAAAGAAAGGCAATCTGGATGCAGTCGCTGTAAGGAGTACTTGTTGACAAACGTGGCCTCCAGATTGTACGGGTCAGTGGACTGAGCAGGAGGGTGGTCTGGTCGTCTGGTTCACATACTTGACATGGTCGATTAGGGCGACAAGTGTGTCATCTGTGCAACTTACGTACTATGGTAGCCTACGCTGTGGTTTTGTGTTTGGGTTTTTCGGGTCATTGACTCTTGGTCTTTTCTTGTCAGCACTTGAGGTGGGTTTTCCTGTTCAACTGCAGCTCATAATTATGGCATGGCGGTAATTTGGTAAGCAGTGCAACTGATGTAAAATTACCCAGGCCTTTTGGATTTGCGTTTAGGTTTTGCGGGTCACGGCTGATGGATGGCTTTTTTGCTTGTCAGCACCAGAACTGAGGTGACAGGTACGACTGAAGCCGGTTTTAGGTTTTTATGTTCAGTTGGAAATGAGATGAACAGACATATGACAGGACCTGATATTTTTACATATCACCCGTAATATGGTGGAAAAGGACGTTAAACCCACAAACACCTACCTACCTACCTGATATTTTTACAGGAGTTTGTCTTCCTCAACCGTCTTCTCTCAATTTCTCTGACACTGAATTTCGTGGTAGAATGTACCCTGAGCCGGCAAGGAAGATTTAGTCACGAGTTGTAAGGGCCCTGTTTACCGAAACAGAACCCTCCTGAGGGCATTTGCTTCCTGGCGGACTCCTAGTGGTACCACCAAAGCGCTGCACAACTCAGGCGGGGTAATCTAGCAGTATAAACCCAGTGTTTCACCTCCCCGTATTCTAAGGTCCCCATTTTGGGCTCTGACGTCACAACACTTGGCTGTGGATATCCTATTTATGGGATCACCAACTTTCTATTTTTTATTCTTATTTTTATGAAATGAACTAAAATACAGCCCTGGCAAAACGGGTTTCCATCGGTCAAAGGGAAGCAACCATCTATTAATATACTGGTAGGTTGGTGGGTGTTTGGGAGTTTAACGTCCTTTTCCACCACTGGGTGATATCAAAGACGGGGCAACGAGAAAAACGGCCAGCACTAATATTTGGCCCCAGCCGGGATTCGAACTCACGACCCGAGCATTGAGAGTCCAACGCTATACTAGTGGCGGGGAAAAAACTCTCAGCATAGAGAGAGTGAAGCTGAAAAGGGCAAATTGGGCGGGCGTGGTGTTTTGCTGTTGTTGTGTTGTTGTCCACTGTCCGGATCTCAAAGAGGGTCGGCAACGTCTGACAGGGCATGTGTACAGTTTCTCCCGTCCGGTCACCACACGCGAACCGTTCTCCGGTATAGATGGAGGACCTACGAGGGCAAGACACGAAACTTTGACCACAAACACGAGTTCTTAACTGGCCAGCTGTGTCCGCTGTCCTAACGATTGCGCGTTAAACCGGCGCCCTACTGAAGACCAAGACCAGACAAGACGCGACAAGACACGAAGTCTTACCACAAGCCGCGTGCCCGCGTTGACAATGTCACAGTGATGGATCGGGTCGGCACATGCACTGCCTCAGGCCACAACACTGGCTTGCGTCAGCAGAGGATCACTTTCACAGACAGTGGGTGCAGTCGTGGGAGAGGGTGATTCGAGCTATTACCGTGTCTCTGCCCCCAGATCGGGCAGCTAAATGGCAATAATTACGGGACAGGCAATTTCCTGGGCTAGTCGCGGAGAGTGAGAGCAGCCAAGGACAGTGGTAGTCGCTGTGTGTCGGCATTGGTATTTCAAGTGTTGATTATGTGTGTATTTTCAGGCTCTGTACTGATGCGGTAGTGTTTCGGGACCAATCCCCGGTACCATCTCATGTTCCCCCATCCAGTCAGTGTCTCCCCCCCCCCCCTACCCCTTCACATTGCTTCTCATCCTCCACACACACACACACACACACACACACACACACACACACACACACACACACACACACACACACACACACACACTGTGTATAACCATATAAACATTGTGATCGGATTCAACTGCAAACACGTACCTCCCATCTATATGCTAACGGCGACCCCCCCCCCCTCCCACCCGGGCCCTCTTTAAAATACACACACACACACACACACACACACACACACACACACACACACACACACACACAACACCACTGTGTATAACCATATAAACATTGTGATCGGATTCAACTGCAAACACGTACCGTCCCATCTATATGCTAACGGCACACCCCCCCCCCCTCCCACCCGGGCCCTCTTTAAAATTACACACACACACACACACACACACACACACACACACACACACACACACACACTGTGTATAACCATATAAAACATTGTGAATCGGATTCAACTGCAAACACGTACCTCCCATCTATAGCTAACGGCACCCCCCCCCCCTCCCACCCGGGCCCTCTTTAAAATACACACACACACACACACACACACACACACACACACACACACAGATACTTCCTTCCCATCTCTCACACTACCACACCAACACAAATCATGCGTTTCACTATAATATCAAGTCATGATAATCGTGTTGCAGTGGCAACAGCTGCGCCGCGCGTTGTATCCAGGTACAGATTCCAAACCTCTACACACTGTGCAAGCTGTCCCTGGTTCGTAATCAGATTTCAAAGTTACCCCTCCATCTTAAATCAACTCGTGCGTACGCAACCTAGTTGATTTTAGCCCGCCTACATGTAGAGATGGATGGAAAACGTCAGAAAGCCTGTCCGGACAGGTTGCTGTTATTTCTTCATGAGGATCCTAAAACTGATTATTTTGCCCTGACTGTTAGACGCCTCTGGCAGCACTATAAACGCCCGATCCCTACCACACCACACCCTGCCCACTCTATATGACAAGACTAGTTAAAATGAACAGGCCACTGCACACCAATAGGAGCCACTTCAAGCCACTGTTATGCAAGGCGTGGGCGGCTTTCCCGCTAGACCCGAGACCGCTGCAGATTGTGTAATAGTGGCTTGAAGTGGCTCCTAGTGATCCGCAGATTTCAAGTCAATTATCGCTTTTTGCGGCGTGGGCTTTTAACGGATAGTAACCTCTTCAAAGGTCGTGCAGACAGAAACTGAATGTGTGTGTGTGTGTGTGTGTGTGGTGTGTGTGTGTGTGTGTGTGTGTGTGTGTGTGTGTGTGTGTGTGTGTGTGTGTGTGTTGGTGGGTGGGTGTGTGTGTGTGTGTGTGTGTGTGTGTGTGTGTGAGAGAGAGAGAGAGAGAGTTTTAAAGAGGGGTGGGGGTGGGGGGCTGAGGGGGGGGGGGGGAGGGAGCAATAGGTGGGAGGTACGTGTTTGTAGTTGAATCAGACAATGTTTATATGGTTATACACAGTGTGTGTGCGTGTGTGTGTGTGTGTGTGTGTGTGTGTGTGTGTGTGTGTGTGTGTGTGTGTGTGTGTGAGAGAGAGAGAGAGAGAGAGAGTCTAATTGACTACTCCTGTCCATAATTACCCCCAGCGATCGTCTGCCAGTGGCCGTTTTACGCCACGATAATTGCCCTGATCTTCAGTACCCAGCTCCGTGTAGCAGCTCTCCGCACTTTATCACCATTGCAGGCTTCATTGGAGCCAGCACGTGCTCAGTTCGAGTGGAATACTTCGGTGCTCTGCTTTCCATATGTCGAAGACTAGCTGGAAATTGACGGCGCATAAGTTCAAAGAGAGAACTACCAATCTCGGACGTGGAAAAGAGAGTTCATGCACTTGAGCCTTCGTTTTGGAGCATACGATGCTCTCTGATGCTTCTTGCAGGCAGTAGTGTGTTCGTGTGGAGTTTATTTGTGAGGTGAAACTCTGTTTCTTCAGTCTTGCCCTCTCAGTGTGTGTTGACGTGACCGTCTGATTCGCTGGCCGAGCCGCAGTGATCAGCTGACCCAGAGCTTTGAAAAGTTCCGGCTGAGGCGCCGCGGTTTTAGCTCCTTCGTTGCAGATCTGGTAAGGTCTTCATGAATACTACCGAAGCTGTTGTTTCCACTTGATGATCTGGGGTTGTGAGTTCGAATCCCGGCTGGGGCCAGATTTTTTTTTCTGACTAGGAGAGCTTTGGGTCGTTGCAGTTTTCGTTAACGTATTGCATTTTGAGCTGTATTCATCAAGCTGTATTCATCATGAAGTTAGATTTTATTTTATATAGAATTGACGCCTTCTGCAAAGGGCTAACGGCGCTGGAACATGTTTGTGGCCTCTTTGGACAGGCTGGTGTCTTAAACAGGTACTGACCCGACTGTACAGGTTTTACTGCACCCATCTGCATTTCGTCCATACGTAAATACTACCACCATGGCACTAAATTCAGCTCTGTTAGCGTTTGCTTCGGCGGTTCAGTATAGCCACTCATATAGAGGGGCTTTGTTTTCAAAGACTGAATACTCGCTGGTGTGGCAAGGCAGCTCAACGGCCGCGTTGCGCGAGTCTATATCATCAGATATCAATACTTCACCCAGGCCAATGCGCGCAGCTTAAAATGATATTCCGATCGACGGCTGGTTCCGAGTGAGTGGCTCAGGTCAAGTTACGGGTTACATGTCAGCCGACAGCGAGATCAGACCTTATCGATAGCTGTCCCACAGTGTAGAGAGAGGCGTTTTGAAGGCCGGTGGTTGTGGTACTTGCGCTTGGTACTAAAGAATTGGTTGGTTGGTTGGGGTTTAAAGGCCCTTTTTCTTCTTCTGCGTTCCTTCTGCTGGACTCTGTTTCAGATAATTAGGCGGAGATCCGCTCCGCGACAAGTACTTCTCCGTGAATTCACAGAAGGTGTTGTTCAGGGATGTCCCCCCTGAGAGCATTTTCAATTTCTTAAAAGGATGCAAACCTGTTTTTATAAAATTTAATTCAAAATTCATAGTCTTTCATTGACCTCCGTCCGTTCAATATTCTAAGACTTGTAAGAAACTTCTCATTTAAACCCAGTAGATTTTTTAATATATATTTACATCCTTGTTTTATTGTGTATGCTCTTTTATTTTTAATGACCTAGCAGAAAGGGACCTCGCTTAGCCGCGGAATAGTCTTTGTAGCTTGCGCGGCGGTAAAGCCCTAACTAACTAACTAACTAACTAACTAACTAACTAACTAACTAACAGATAATTAGGCCTTGATGAATTCGGTGGTCTGTAAGAGTTCCGTTTTGGTGCCCCCGAGTTTCTCTGTTAGCGTTGTTCCATTCGGCCAAAGATGTGGTCGTCTATTGGTGGATTGTGTTGGCCGTCCAGATTCTCTTGTAGTGGCGAAAGGTTCATTTTCTGACATTTTTAGGCTCACAGATCGTCCTGAGGTGTTTTAGGGGATGTCTAGCACCGCACCAGTGAGAGACATGCAAAAATACACGCACAGACAGGTTGGAGCAACAACAACAAAAAAAAAAAAAAACTCCGCATAAGCCGTTGACAGTCGACAGACGTATTGGGACGGTTGAGTGTTTCACGTTCGCACAACCATCAAACGTCAGTGTTTAGCATTCGGAGCCATACTAATCTCTCTTTGGGGCGGACAGGCGTAGTCGCAAGGAGTGAGTGAGTGAGTGAGTGAGTTTTTAGGGCAAGCCACAGTAGCAGCAAGGAGCAACTGTTCCAAAACCACTCTGTCAACTATTTTTGTAGATCTCATTTTCAACATCAACATTGATCATTCAAAATGCAACATCAACCCTTTTAAACTTTTCAAGTTTTAACTCGTAACTTTTGTTTCAAAGTTTCGAGGCTAGCTTTACTTTGTTTAAAAAAAAAGGGTCAATCAGAACTTCATTACTGTGAAACTTTAGGTTTAAAGGGGCTAATACTAGCATCTTTATGCTCACAAATTGTTCTGAGCCGTTGTCGTGGTATCTATCATCACACCACTCAGACACCTGGACAGTGACAGCGTCTGTAATGCTGGCACTGAGCCAACAGAAGCGAACTCGATGACGTGGCGACCTCATTGAACGCTCAAATAGTGTAACAACAGCCGTAGAATCTGTATATTCGATCGCTCGCGCAAAGTGTAAATAACATTGTATCGCATTAAGAGCTGTACTAACCATCAAGATGGAGTACATGTACTTCCAGCGTACAGGCACACTCACGAGGGTAACTGGGAGGGTGTTTAAGGGTTTTAACGTCCCTTTCCAACACATACGGGTGATATCAAAGACGTGGCAACGAGAAAATGGTCAGCACAAATATTTGGCCCCAGCCTGATCCGGACCCATGACCTGGGCCCGTATGTAATAGTCGAGGTTAGGGCTTTTAGCCCCGGGTTAGAGTCTAACCTCGAACTAAACTAGCTCTAGGGTTACATTTTCTGTTGGGTTTTTTTTTTTTTTTTTTTTTTTTTAAATCAGGAAGCGGGCCCATTCCAGCAAGGTGCCTGAGTCGTTATAGAAGGATTTTTTTTTCCTTCCTTTCTTCGCTTCCTTCCTTTCTTCGCTTCCTTTTTTTAAATTTAATTTTGCTTTTGGGTTTCTTTTGTCCTAGTCTGGGTTAGGCCCGTAGCCGTGGGTTAAACTAACCGACTTTCACATACGGGCCCTGAGCACTGAAAGTCCAACACTCTACCACTCGGATGTCCCGGCTGCCCAGGCACGAGCGAAGCCGTTCCACAACATACACTAGCTTGGCAAAGATGGAATTGGCCCGTTGAAATGTGGAAATCTTTCATTCTGAGCAGCCTCGTCTGAGCAATTTACTACACGTCATCAGAAACACAGCACCTGCTCGCTGAAGCCGTGAGTGATGAATGTTCAACCTGGTGCTCTTTTACCTCGGCTAGTCCCGGCGAAAACAAACACATAAATTCAATGATCATATCACCCTCTGGCTGTTCTTTGTCCGGAAATCAATGTCGAAAATTTGTAGTTCATGTCAAGTGTCAGTTCTATGTTACGGGCTGGGTAGCCTTGCTGGCAGAGTTGACCTTTTCGTCTTTCATTGCGTTAGGTATTCAATACCGTCATACTTGTAGAAGTTCTTTCATCATCGATGTCTGGAACTGAGTTTTCTTATGGCGTTAGGTGTACAATGCTGTTGTGCTTAATACAGTTCACTGATCGCTTATAATGCTTACAATGGGCGACTCCACTGTTGTCAATCAAAAGGGCCGAGCTCGCAGAATTCAACCAATCGCGTCCCGCGGCATAATGAGCACCACACAATCATGGCATGGTCTGGCAAGGTTTTTTTGTTGTTTTTTTTTAACCAGACTCTGCAACGAGGGAAGCACGTTTAGTTCGATATGACTGAAGCAGTAAATCCACTCACGTCATTTGAGAAAGAAAAAACTATTACGTCAAGTCTCTTTCATCTTGAAATCGCCCTTTTTCTCTTACAGTGACGTCATGGACGTACTGTGTTTTGCCAATGCACGGTAGAGTAAAGGGGCGGGGCTTCGGCCTCGGGGCTTCCCGAGTGGAGTCGTCTATTTCTCTCATAACGTCAGGTATACAGTACCGTTTCCACTCATGAGCGTTCCTCAACTGCTAGGTCATCGGCAGCATTCACCATCCGCCTGTTGAAGGCTGCTTATATATGCAGATGACCTACATAGGGATGGCGGTGGAGCTGGATGGAAGCAGGGGATGGTGGCTGCGCAGTCAATCTCGTCGCCTCATATTCACTCATAACTTTGTTTATCGTTTTTATCACAAATTTCTGTTGCTTTTTGTTGAAAGTTCTTTTTTTTTTTTTTTAGGACAGGCAATCAATCTAGACCATCTACAGGGCAAGGAGGGGGGGGGGGGGGGGGGAAGTAAACGAAAGTTCAGTTCATTGTTTGTTCGGCGAGATCGATGTATATTTTGTAAAAAGAGCGAGGGTAAGAAGGAAGGCGGAGGGGGGCGGCGGGGGAGGGGGGGGGGTATTGAGGGAAAGAATCGCTCCTGATTCGATTGCTGGAGGGAGGAATTTGAAGTTATCAATAACGTTTCTTTACTTACTGCGATTGTGCTTGTTTGGCCTGTACGTGATCTTCCGTGAAGAAAATTGTTGCCCATGATACGATCATTTTGTGCATTATTTTATTTGCAAAGAGGCGGGAAAAGGTCTGTGAAAATTCTGACGAGTTAATCGCGTAGGGATACGAACCGACAACCCTCTGTTCGCACATCACCGACACTAAGTCATTAATTGAGCCAGCCCATCCCAGCTCCAGCAGACCCAACTACCTCCCCTCTGGACATGAAAGGGGTCTGTGCAAATTTTCACCCAGTTAGTCGGGATACAAACCAAGAACCCTCTGCTCGCACAAGGCTGAGACAGTCATTAACTGGGCCATCCCATCCCAATCTACACACGTGCCCAACTCTGAACCCCCCTCCCCCGTCTTCCACCCCCAATCCCAGCCTGCCACGCCTCCACACACCCCTCTTCCCTCCCCTTCAGCTCCCCAACCTTACCCCCCCCCCCCCCCCCCCCCGTCCAAGTACAGTATGACCCAAGTCGCAACGAAATAAACCGAAGCCCACGGTCGACGTGCGAGAAATATTGGAACCTAAATCCAAACGACACTTTGAGGCCCAGTGTTAAATGTTGTGTGGGGCGTTGTAACATCTGCCTCTTTGCCAGATTTCCCTAGTGACAAGGAAGTTGGGAGAATGATGGTGGTGGTGGTGGTGGTGGAGGGGTCAGGGAGGACGGGGGGAGGTCGGATAAGACGGAAGGCTGTGATCAGGAAGTAGAGTATACATGGTAGATTTAAACGTAACTGTTCCAAGATTGATAGGCTTTTAACAGCTTTTGTTTTGTAACAACGGTGCTTGTGAGTCCGCACGCCCGCTCGTATCATTTATCAGTCTATCCTGATGATAAGTAGAGTTCTGAATGCCATACACTGACGTCTGCTCGCCGCGCGACTTTACTTATAATAAAGCGGCTAGGAGCTTTACGCTCAATATCGGGCGCCAAATGCACATAGCTCTAGTTGTGTGCATTGGCGCCCACAAGAACTGTAGTTTCAATGCAGTGCATCTTCAAAGCGACCGTTCGCGCTTGATTTCGGTTTTGTGTTGTTTGTTACAGGAATATTGCGAGTATAACGGTCGCCTGCTTTGCAAAATAGTAGCTGTAAGAGGCGGCAGCTGTGCATTTGTCTGATACAAGTGGTTCAATGTTAATTGTTAGGCAGTACCCACAGTTGACGATGATGATGATGATGATGATGGAGACTTGGTTTAGCGCACGACTCCACCCTAACTTAGTGCTCACGGGAGGGAGAGGTTTCAGCAGAAAGATAGATGGAGGGTGGGTGAGTGGGTGTTTGGGAGTTAACGCCCTTTTCCAGCACGTACGGGTGATACCAAAGACGGGGCAACGAGAAAACGGCCAGCACAAATGTTTTGCCCCCCCCCCCCCTCCCCTCCGGGATTCGAAAGATAGAAGGAAAAGCAACAATAACAACAACAACAACAACAACATCAACAAAAACACACAGATATCTGGTTAAATGGGTGATACGCGGAAGAGGTGAGTATTCTTGGAATGCGGCGATGCCGACAAACTCCTTCACTGACTCAGGAAGCGAGTTCCATAGTCTGGGGGGCTGGAAAAAGATTTGCGAGCCTAGAATTGTCAGAACGCTCGCCTTTAAATTTGCATCAGCAAAAACTGTCGACCCACCTCTACACACGGTGAGATGCCGCTGCATGGTTGCAGTAATTCGATGCTTGGGTGTTCCCCGGTATGTCAGCGTATGTCGCGCGGTTGGCGAATCGATAGGAGAATTGCGCAGTCAGTGATGTTAGTGGGAGCTTCGTGGTCGGTTCCTGTCGAGCCAGCGGCTTGGGGAAATTGAATTCATGCAACCGATTGAAAGGTGTTTTTTTTTTTTTTTTTAAATTGTGCTTGTGGTTCAGAATTCGGTTCTGCTGTTTTTGTTGAACCAGGTACCTGATGCTGTTCTGTGTTATCGCGACTGGTGTAGCATTGTTCGGAGCCAATAACTAAGAGCTAGGCACGTAGAACAGGCTCGGGTTCGCCTTAATAGAATGTCCACTAACCCAGACCACTTCGAATGTATTATGCGTCATTCCAGTGGGGAAAAACGTCATAGAATTCAAAGGGGAAAAAAACTGAACAAAAAAACTTCACGTCTCTCTTCCAAAAACAAGATTGGTCTGACAAGCCCGGTCAGTTGTTTCCATTCAGAGAGAGAGAGAGAGAGAGAGAGTGTAGAGTGTGTGTGTGTGTGTGTGTGTGTGTGTGTGTGTGTGTGTGTGTGTGTGTGTGTGTGTGTCCTTCTCCCGGATACATGGCATTACAAAAGAACGACCGTGACGACAGCAGGTGATTAAATGGAAACAACATATTGGGCTGGTGACCATCTTGTTTAAAACCCAGTTGCTACCAAGTAAGTTTGTACGTGGTTGTGCACGACTGGCCTCACTACATAAAAAAGCACTCCCCCCCCCCCCCAAAAAAAAAACAACAAAAAAAACCGTTTATTTATTCATGCCTATATGGATTTAAACTTGGCTTAGTGGGAGTACTGCACTTTCATTATACTCATGTTTGCCGCATTAAAGACCGTTAAGGAAGCATTAGTATTGCCTGATTTTTGTGTACAGGGGCAAAACCAAGAAAGAATCAAAAACGTGGGACACTCGCGCGAGGTACGGAATGTGTTAAACACTGTATTGTTAAGTCTTGATAATGATGACTAAAATCACGGTGTGTGTGTGTGTGTGTGTGTGTGTGTGTGTGTGTGTGTGTGTGTGTGTGTGTGTGTGTGTGTGTGTGTGTGTGTGTGTGTTTGCGTACGTGCATATTTACTTAGTTACTGTAGTTTAGCAACGGCAAGGTTGTAAACTAGCCACTGGCCAAAATCTTCTACCGCTGGAAAACATAAAGGTGTGTCATTTGTCAATTGCCTCCTGAGGGGATTTGCTTTTGGGAGGGGGAATGCGGTGGAGCGTGAACATATTCGGGACAGTCACAGAACCGCCGGTCACTCGGCGCGGCGTGGTTGACGACTGGCCACACGATTGTTACTACTCCCATTGTCCATCGGTCGGCCCCGGAACCGGTCACGCTTGGCTGATACACCCCGATTCTCGGGATTTCTCGGGCATCGATAACAGGAAAGGAGACTCCGCAGACACGGGAAAACTGGTCACGCAGGTGAACACAGGCAGCCCGTGACTACAGCTCTCCTTTATTGGTTCTTGCGACTCTCGATTCAGACTTTTGCTGGGTCTGGGATCAATTATTGACCGATCGTGTCGGCCTGATTTAGATCCGAGGGGGACAATGGTTATTGGGTTGTTACGCAATTTAGTGCTTTCACGTCAGCGGTCTTATCAGGAATGCTTTTAGCAGTGGCATGCATGATTACGCTCCCCAACCTTTACTTCCCCATCTTCTTGGTAATGGGTGGCTAAGCTGACTGAGCGGAGGATTCGAGATCAGAAGGCCGAAGTTCGAATCCTGACAGAACCAAAATGTGTACAGCGCCCCCCCCCCCCCCCCCCACGTTCCCCGCCCACACACTTGCACGCCCAGCGCGTCCGCCTTTGAGGTCATCCGTGTAGTGGAGAAAACATGTTGAACCCCAAAACAATTACCCAGCCTTCTCAGCTTACACGTGTGTTCTTAGCTTTCAAGATCCCGAGACCCGACCACCCCCAGCCCACTGTATGATAAGACTTGTTAAAAGGAACAAGCCACTTCACCCGTTAATAGTCGGAGCCACATCAAGCCACTATTACGCAAGGCGCGGGCCTTCCCTGCTAGGCTCGAGACCGCTGCAGACTGCGTAATAGTGATCTGATGATTTCAACTAAAAATGCTATTTTTGTATGGGCTTTTCACGGTCACTGTTGTTGTTTTCCGCGTCAGGGCCCGTATGTAGAACTCGAGGTTAATTTAACCCACGGCTACGGGCCAAACCCAGACTAGGACAAAAGAAACCCCTAAAACAAAATTAAATTTTAAAAAAAGAAGCGAAGAAAGAAAGACAAAAATCCTTCTATAACGGCTCAGGCACCACGGTGAAATGGACCCACTTCCTGATTTAAAAAAAAACAAAAAAACAGAAAATTTAACCCTAGAGCTAGTTTAATTCGAGGTTAGACTCTAACCCGGAGCTAAACTCCCTAACCCTGACTTTTACATGCGGGCCCAGAAGTTTAAAGTTGAACCTTATGACTACCGGTGTGTTTACTATCACCACTGGTGCTTTTAGTATCAGTCGTACCTCAGAACGGGGAGCCGGGATAGCCGAATGGTAGAGCGTTGGATTCTCAATGCTCGGGTCGTGAGTTCGAATCCCGGCTGGGGCTAGATATTGTGCAGGCCTTTTTTTTTTCTCGTTGCCCCGTCTTTGATATCACCCCATACGTGGTGTAAAAGGACGTTAAACTCTCAAACACCCACCCACCCACCCCCGTACCTCAGAACGCACCCTTGTGACATCATGTGTGTCGGACAGTAAATGGCATCTCCTATTCTGTTCGTTCTTCTCAGTTTATGTCACTGTGCGTGCCACATACCGCAGCAATCGGCTCTAAAGGTTAAAACGACAGCGAACTGGCAACAGATGTTACTACCCACCTGTTCCTCAGTGTTGGCGGTTCATTTTGCACTGTATGGTGTGTGTTGGGGAGGGGGGGGGTGCAACTATGATGGATCTCAGCAAAGAGTTAGTGTGGGCCAGAAAGTATATATACTTCTCTTGTTTCGTTTTGGCAGTGTAGTCCTTTTTACGTTTTTACTGTTCCGTGCTAGCGGGCAATGAAAATTAATATCAACTTTTCGAGTAATTTTCTACGGTAGCCAAGGGGGGTAACTACAATGGCAAAACAACGTCAAAATACGTCACCCCTAGCTCACGTGGCAAGTGCTGTGCGGGCATGCTCGTCTGTGATTTTTCTAGATTAATGGCATGATTGAGGAGAGCGATGTCTCCGCCGATTGGCCCAAGGGTGATTTCCCTTGCAAATAAAGCAGTGAACACTGCCGGATCACACGTCACGCGAGGTGGATTGTGGGATGTGATTAGCTGCTCGGGCGGCCCCCGCTTGCTCAGTCAAGGACGGTGAACGCTCGTTCTAGTTCGGTTGATTCTGTCTTGCCTGAAGTTGTGACTGAAATAATTACATTCTGTGTACCTCCTTTCAAGGTCAGTTCTTCTTCGTGGTACCGATGGCGTTCTCCGTCTCAGTTCTTGATTGAGGCTCATGTCTTCTCTGAGTGGTAGGGGAACCGGCATAGCCGAATGGTAAAAACGGCGTTGGACTCCCAGTGCTCGGGGTCATGAGTTCGAATCCCGACCGGGCCCACATATTTGTGCTGGCCTTTTTCTCGTTGCCCCGTCTATGATATCACCCATAAGTGGTGAAAAATTACGTTAAGCTCCCAAACACCCACTCACCCACCGCATCCTCTCAGTCTGAGTGGTATTATGTAAAGTTGTGAACTTCATAATGAGTGATCTTGTGGGTGAGTTACCAAGGGCAGGAATGAAAGCCGGCATTGCCCTTTCGTTGTTAATCTATGCAGCAGGTTAGGTCACGAAGTGGCCGGTCTGGACATGGTAATGGGCAACGCTGACTTGAATTCCTGTAGTGACTTGGACAGGTGTGAATCTAATTTGCTTGTCATCGGTCACAGTGTACTTTCAGTGCTATTGCGCGCGCTTGCAAACACACAGAGAGAGAGAGAGAGAGAGAGAGAGAGATCCACACACCTAACGTCTCCTTGTCTGGGCTTAATACTTCATACCGCCTTAATACCGCCTCCCGTCACTACACCGGCGCCACTGCGGAATTATAGCCAATATCATGACATAGCCTCGTGGCAACAGAAGGTTATGATACGGACCTGGTGATGAGTTAATCAAACGGCCGACAGACAGCGCGAGATCGCGACACCGTTCCTCAGTACCAGCTGGCTGCACCAGGCCGCTATACGACACCACACGTCCCATGGGAATATCAGTTGCTCTGTGTCCTCAGCTGCTGCTGCCTCGGACTAGTTCAAAGGAGACAGTAAAACATTACATTCTGGGAAATGCCAGTCACCGAGTTCTAGCGAGTGGCCACCGACCGATTTCCTCGCAGAAGATTACAGGAATAGACTAGACACGGGGGGGAGGGGGGGGGGGGGGAAGGGGGGATAACCACGTGACGAAGATGTACGATGATCACTGAGTCCTCGAGGGTCCTGTCCAAGTGAGGAAGTGTGAGGGTGTGCGAGGAAGAGCTAAAACATCTACAATCTACAATCACTGAAATAATGAAACAGAAGATGTGTTTGTGATAGTCATCAAACACATTTTTTTTCATTATTTCAGTCAGTGATTTCAGATGGTCTAGCTTTTCCTCGCACTTCTTCGCAATATTTGGACTGACCATCGATGCCTTATCATCGTGTTCCTTCGTAATCATCGTGTATCTTCAAGTCACGTGGTTAACCCCTCCGTGAGGCATGTGAGTACAGCGGTGATGCTCGAGAGTGTGAAGGACGTAGAGGCCGGGACAGCAGACACTAGACGTCCTCTCTTGTTTTGTAAGATACCGGGTGATACGCAGGCTGGCCGTGGTTATAAATGTTGCTGTTTGCGTCGTGTCCACCTCCTACCCTTCACCTTTTCTCGAAGAAAAGAACTCCCCCTTCCCCCCCCCCTCCCTGTCCGTACACCCCTCCCCCTACCCCCCCCCCCCCCGGGATTGGGCAAAGGCTTGTAACGATTGCTAAAAAGGTTTTCATCTTCCTTACCCTCCCCTCCCTCCACCTTGTCCCCCGTTTTCTTTACATTCCAACGCACACCCACCACCACCACCACCCCACCCACCCCCCAACCTCCCCGCCCCATCCCCCTTTTAAAGTGACAACTCTTGCACTCTCGACAAAAAAATGCCACACGAGCCCAAAGTGTACAGCGCTGTATTCTCTGTATGCAGACAATTGTTGGTCTACAGCACAGCTGGCGAACAGTTCTGGCAAAAATACACCTGCACCTAGATAGGGACACCTCGCGCAGTGAAACACGCCAGAGCTTAATATACTCTTTGATACGTTTGAGCTATTCAGTGTAGATATATATTAATCCTGGTTGAATTACAAAGTATCAGACCTTTTGTCCTGACTGAGAGGAATATGACGCAAGAATATGACGTAATTCTGTCCGCCTTGGTTAGAAAACGATCGGATATTTCGAAGATGAAGCGGTCTGTAACAGATGTTGATACGGATATGAAACCCCATTACACACTTTTTTTTTTTCTTTTTCTTTTTTTTGCCTTTTTTTTTTTTTTTTCAATGTAAGAGCCGACCAACCCTGCCCGCTACACGATAAAAAGAACAAGCCACTGAAGACCAGTAGGAGCCACTTCAAGCAAGGCCTTACCCGCTAGGCGTGAGACCGCTGCAGTTTGCATAATAGTGGCTTGAAGTGGCTCGTAGTGATCTGAAGATTTCAAGTAAAATTGCGATTTTTGCATTTGCTGTTAAGACATAAGCACAGCCTACCAGTGGTTCTGTACACTCTGACCACCCGTGGAGGCCAGAATAACGGGCAGCGGGCCAGCGGTCAGTGTGACTGTGACAAGGAGAGAAACCGTTAGACCAGTTGTGTACACAGTGGCCTTTTGATGTCGGCTCGAGAGGAAGATAAACCCGGTGTGAGGGCAGTGCTTGAGGGGGAAAGTTCCTAAGAATGGGCCTGGTCGATCCGGATCCAGATCCCAGTCCAAGTTTCTTGTTTTCTCATCTGCCCGTCAGTCAGTCTCAGTGTTGACAATTGTGCGCGTCGAACTTTTGTAGGAAGATAATTGTTTTCTGTAGTTCGTGTACTGGCTGTGGAGAAGGGACGTGCACATATACTGTACCTAGGCTAGAAAATATCTGATCCGCCGGCCCCCGTAGTGTAGTGGTTAGCACTTCGGACTATGGACCGGGAGACCCGGGTTCGAGTCCCAGCCAAGCCTGTGGTCCGTTCTTGGAACCGAAGCGCTACGCCAACAATCGACCACATCCGCAAAGTAGTTCCCGGGAAAAGTGAACCTAGTTTGATTATCGTCGGTTTAGCTGTGCATCTTTAGCATGTTGTTAACAGACTTTACAGCAGCTAAAATTATCTGCATCGCCCAAAACACGGAAAAGGACACCAGGAGATAAATGATGATGATGATGGAGACTTGATATAGCGCACCCTACCGGAGTGCTCACGGCGCTTAGGGAGAGGTTTTGAAAGGAAAGATTGTGAGAAAAACAAACCGGCTGCAGATGATTACTGGCGCGAGGCACTGAAGAGATGAGTTTTCAGGAGCCTCCGGAATGCGGTAATGCTGACTGCCTCCTTCACTGTCTCAGGGAGAGAGTTCCACAATTTCGGCGCTGCATTTTTGAAGGACCGTGCACCATGCCTCTTCTTACTGGTGTCGTCAGTTGAAGGGAGCCGCAGACGGAGAGGGGAGCCTGGGTGGCCGAATGGTAGAGCGTTGGACTTCTGATGCTCGGGTCGTGAGTTCGTATCCCGGCCGGGGATTATATTTGTGCTGGCTTTTTCATCGTTGCCCCGTCTTTGATATCACCCGTATATGGTGGAAAAGGACGTTAAACACCCAAACACCCACCCACCCGCAGACGGAGAGAACTTGCAGACCGCAAGTTGCGCGCTGGCTGGTACACAGGAATCAGTTCCCTCAGGTACGTGGGGGCAGTGTTGTGGATGCAGCAGTATGTCAAGGAGAGGATTATGTGGTCAATGATAAATGACGCAGTCACGCTATTCCGTCAAAGTTCCAAACAGTGGCTGGGGCTGGATGGTGATGACGTCACAGTCGAAGCGAGCTGTGTGATTTGAATTGTAAGTCTTCCTTGGAAGCCCGTCTTCAGAAAACACACTGAGGGTGGGTGGGTGGGTGTTTTGGGGTTTAACGTCCTTTTCCACTACATACGGGTGATCTCAAAGACGGGGCAACGATGAAAAAGCCAGCACAAATATTTGGCCCCAGCCGCGATACGAGAAAACACACTGAAGCTCTGACTAGTCGAAGCAGTAACGTTTTCGTCTGAGTCCCTTTTACTAGCCGTCCTTCGTCAGTGTCTACCTAACGCACATAGATATCGACCTTTTTGGTCTCGTGTCAAGTTTGTAGGTTCTCGGCGCCGGAAATCGACTTTTCTGTGGAGTATACAGACATTGAAGTATTTGCTTCCAGAAGAATCTGCGGCTCTCAGTCCTTCTGATGTTGCGGAGTACATGGTGTATGGTATGCTTGGCAAACAAACATTGCGGAGTACCTTGTGTATGTATGCTTGGCAAACAAACATTGCGGAGTACCTTGTGTATGTATGCTTGGCAAACAAACATTGCGGAGTACCTTGTGTATGTATGCTTGGCAAACAAACATTGCGGAGTACCTTGTGTATGGTATGCTTGGCAAACAAACATTGCGGAGTACCTTGTGTATGGTATGCTTGGCAAACAAACATTGCGGAGTACCTTGTGTATGGTATGCTTGGCAAACAAACATTGCGGAGTACCTTGTGTATGTATGCTTGGCAAACAGATTAAAGTCTCTATATTCGCAATGAGTTTTGGGTGGAAAATTCCGGTTACAAAGCTGTAAAGCTGTTTGCCAAATGAATAGTCGTTCCTTTTGGCCATTGCGGTCATTTTCGTGACTTTGCGGTTTCTAGTAGTAGAGAAATATGATTTTCTTTGGCCTCAGGCGTTCATACCTGTACTACACGTCGATACGACAAAGTCGCTAAATATAGCCATGTTGGTTCACACGTGTGTCTATGCTTCACAGATTTCTCGAACATCTAACCCTACCCTCCCCTTCTTGCCCGTCCAATATTGCATTGTGTGCAGACAGGAAACACTGGCCTCATAATGATACACCAGGAATTTGATTCGTCTGCGAGTGACGCATTTTCTTTCAAGGCGCAGTTACTAGGTTTTATGTAGGGGAGAATTCTGTTTTGAAACAGGTGCGCTTGTGAATGCGGCTGTGCGCTCGAAATAGTTTATGTTACATATTAGTAGGGCTCCCACTGCAACACACGGACGTTTTATGGCCGCGCAAACGATGAAAACTCATACATAGGGAGAATTCTGTTTTGGTACAGGTGCGCTTGTGAATGCGCCTGTGCGCTCGAAATAGTCTGTGTTACAGATTAGCAGAGCTCCAAATGCAACACACTGACGTTTGGAGGCTACGCAAACGAGAAAGACTCAACCGACCGTAAACAAAGCCAGTCGTGTTTCCCTTGTTGGCTGCACGAACAGGGAGTGCTACCAGGTCGAGTATGACCGCAACACTGACCGTCAGCGGCCACTGCACTTTGGGCTTTAATCAGTTCAACGTGAGCCTGTCTGTGGTTAAATTCGTACGTGTGTCTAATTGCGTGATGCTAGACACAGCTCAGAGCTCAGAACGATCTGTGCGACTAAAAATTCTTAAAAACTGGGCCTTTCACGTCGCCCTCAAACCTATATTTGCGTTGCAGCACAATTAACTATGCCGGCCAATCGATACAAGAATCCAGGTGTTTGTTTTCACGGTTCATTATCAGGGAGGAGACCACTCTGGCAGCAACATCTCTCTCATTACTTCCCTTTGGGTCACGGGAGACCAGCAGACTGATTACGTCGCCCTGACCTCGTGGTCTCCTCGGGCAGAACAGGAGGCGGCTAATCTTGTCTCCAAGGTCTCATTAGGTCTGTATTAATAGTTGCAGCGCCGGATATTGGGTGGGTGGAGAGCAGTGACGGTGACTAAGTGACATTTTGAGAACGAAGGAAGTGGGGGGGGGGGGGGTATAGGTTCGCTATTGCCGCAAAACTTGGGCACGTTATAATATGTTGTAAGTCAGTGGAAGTGAAACGTGTTACTGGTAGGTAGCACTACTGTTTTTCGTTCATGGCGCTCCATTTGGGGGTGACTAAATGGCATTCTGAAAACGAAGGAAGTGCAGGTATAGGCTCGCTACTGGAAAACTTGGGCAAGTTATATTCGTGTACTATGTACGTTAGTGGAAGTGAAATGTTTTACCCGTAGGTAGCTTTTCTGTTCAAGTTGTATTTTAAGACTTTAGCATTCATCTGCGTTTTCATTAGGAGACTTTCATCTTGTCTTCAAGGTGTTTGTAAATGTGCGCTGCAAAGACTTCCAAATCGGGGACTGGTAGCATACGAGCATGCTACGATTAGCCAACTACAGTAGACTTTTCTCACCTGTTTTATGGTGTGTACGCTTGATGATGCTTGTTTGGCTCATGAGCAGTAGCCTGCCATTGCAAAGCTCTAAGTGTATTGTGGATTTTGAAACTAAACCTTTGATTGTCCAAGATTCCTGTGAATATATCTCTTAAGCCCGTGCAAACATGTCATGTTTACTTGAATCTTCAGTTCACCATAAGCCACTTGAAGTCACTATTACGGAATGTGCAGCGGTCTAGGACCTAGCGGGGAAGGCCCATGCTTTGCGTAATAGTGGCTTGAAGTGGCTCCTGCTGGTGTGCAGTGGCTTGTTCTTTTTAACCAGTCTTATCATGTCAGTAGCGGGCAGGGGGGTGGTCGGACTCGGTCTCTTAACTCTTATAAGCCCAAGCAAAAGTCGCGTTTTAACTTGAAATCTTCGATTCACTAGGAGCCAATTCTAGCCAGTATTATGCAATCTGCATCGGTATCGGGCCTAGCGGGCATATTCCACACCTTGCGTAGTAGTGGTTTGAAGTGGCTCCTTCTGGTGTACAGTGGCTTGTTTTTATCATATTACAGTATTATCATATAGTGTACAGTATTATCATATAGCGGGCAGAGAGTGGTCGGTCTTGGGCTCTTAAGAATTGTATCCGTTTTACCTGGTTGTGTTGCCATGTGTTGCGTTGGTTTAGAACACAGTTAGTCGCGTTTCTGTACCATGGAAGCCGAGCCGAGATTGTAACCTTGATCAGAGGTCATGTAGTTTCGACTGACTCCTTGCAGCATATGAAAGGCTGAGCAGACCCAGTTGAATCACTGAGAATTGGAAATAACGTCAGTTCTGATCATTCAAAGTGACTCCTGAAATCCGTCCGGGTGGACGAAATACTTGAAACCTGACACTGTCCTCAGTTTCCGCCCTTGAATCTGCGAGGTGACGCGTTTTGGCTGCCCCGGCCGACTGAGGCGGCGGAGGAAGTGACAGTCGGTGTACACTGTATCGGCGAACGGGCTGATTGTGGGGTCACGGGGGCCAAGCAGAAAAGGGGGGGGAGGGGAGGAGGGAGGGGAAGGGGGGAAGTGAGGGGGTAGGGTGTGCGCCTGCCTCAAATAACCTCAATGTTTACGTCTAGCCGATCGTGTCCTCCAATACGGCTGTTCCTCCCTATAGGCTGCCCTGTCGCCGCTGTGAAACTGGGAGCCGTCGTGCTGGGTTCCGTCGTGCTGTACGGACACAGCTGAGAGCATGGACGAACGAAATGGACCAAGCTGACCCCTAGCTGCACACGTAACACAGAGAACTTATTGGATTGTTCAACAGGCCCAAGGCCTCTCTACTAACGTACGATTCAAGTGGAAGTTAATGTGTGTTAGTGGTGTGAGTGATTCGCAGGATTTAAGGGCATGTTCCTTGTTTGTGATCATCACCACTGAGCCACTTGTGATCCAGGTGGCATGGTAGTAGTTTCCGTTTTGTTTTCCTATGCCTCCAGAGAGTGGGAAATATTGACAAATTGACTTGATGAAGGTTGATTTTCGTTCTGTCCTGCTCGTGGAGCCGGGGTGGCCATATCAGTGGTAGAGCGTTGGACTTCAGGTGCTCGGGTCGTGAGTTCGTATCCCGGTTGGGGCCAAATATTTGTGCTGGCTTTTTCATCGTTGCCGGCCCGTCAAACACCCACCCACCCCACCCCACCCTGTCCTACTCTCAGTCTCTCGACTGACACCAAGACTGCTTCAACTAAAAGCATGTGCATCGTTTGTAATCATCACTGTGACCACTAAACCTTCACGGTTCTTCATCCAGGTGACAAGGTGAACGTTGGTGTTATTTCTGTTTAACTGCTCTGGCCAAAAACAATTTTGACAGCTGTTGGTTTGCAGTAGGTTTTACTGCCGGACAGCCGGAGCGCGTGCAGCTTGGACTGACTGACCGCAAAGGCAAATCATAGAGAGAGAAATACAACTTCACCTTCAAGTTCTGTTCAAATAGGCCTCACTGATTTCACAAGTTGGTTTCAACATTTTCAAGTATTCACATACAGATACAAATTTACAGCCGGATCGCCGTCAAGCAGTATTACAACAGAGCACAAGTCAAAACTTATAAGCGTGCTCGCGGTATGAACCAAGTTGTATACATAGCGGACAAATTGCCGTGAAAATTTGGATGAAGTTCTCGTGTGCATGGCAGTGTAGCACTTGAAGTTTCACTGTCAATCATAGTGCTTGCAGCTGCTTTACCTGAACATAACAGCGAAGCAGAGAGAGAGAGAGAGAGCGAAAACTGTGACTGAGGGTGCAATTATTATAATGCTATACCCGCATTACCGCTCTGGCCGCCGACCCGGGCCGGCCTAGGCTGGGTACATGTCGCAGCATAGTGCTGTTCAGTGTCTGATTCTAACGGTCCCGGGGTAGCGGCGGGCAGCAGGCCGACCGGCGAACTGTCTCACTCCCACAGTCGCCGGGTGGAGGATGCCGGATCGACCCTTCGTGTTCATTACTCTCACACTGGACCTCTGTGGTAGCAGCTCGCGGCAGTACTATACTGGAGCAGTGGAAACTCTGGCCAGTCTCTCCCGGTGCTGCGCGACTAGTCTGGTCCCACACCGCGCACTAGCCTACCCACGCCCGCTGCTGTAGGAAACGTACCACGCCAGCAAGGAACCCAACAACACACGGCAAGCAAGCGGCAACTTCATCACCAGCGACGGTGACGGTGGCTGTGTTGTTGTCATCGTTGGTCGGTCGGTTAGCTAGCTAACGGCTCCAGCTGAGAGAGAGAGAAAAGTTGTTTACATCCGGCGCGCGTGTCGCGAACTGAGCTGAAGCGCAAGCGTGTCACAGCGTCAGTTAGCGTCAGCTGCTTTGCAACAAACCTCCGTTGCTTGTGAAAACAAGTGTCTCGGATCAAAGTGTGTGTAGTGACTGTGAGAAGAACAGGCTTCGCGAAGTGTTAGTGAATCGAGAGAAACGGTTCCGTGAGTGTGTCCTGATTTGACTGGGCGCACGGCAGCAGCTTACCTGGTTTCCAGAACTGGACAGTTCTATCGATCTGCAGGTAAAGGCTGGGACCGACTGCACGGCTGCTGCTGGCCTTGGGGGCCCCGGGACCGCTCTGTTTACCTTGGGACCCTGTCGTCTGCCAGTTTTGTTTGGTTTGCAGTTTTGTTCTGGAGCTCTGCCAGTATTTTGACTGAGAGAGCGTTACTGTAAAGATCCCATTAGTATGTAAAGGACACAGTTTGTGTCCTCTTTCTCTGTACTTGATACAGTTTGCACTGGCTGTCGTTTTAACTGTCCGTTGATGCAATTAAGTTTGAGCTCGGAGTAGTCAGTTGGGATACATTGCAACTCATCCACAATACTCAGTGCCTGAAAGAGCGTTAAAATTGCATTATTTATAGGTACAGTTGTGACCTTTATCCTTATACTTGATCCAGTTTGCACTGGGTCTCAATGCAAATGTCCCAGCGTCTCCTGCATGTCCTAGGTTTATATTGCCCCGTAGACCAGTTTGCATCCTTTGTCCACCGTTACATTTTTGTTTTGTTTTTTTTTTCATGTAGTGCAGGCACACTCAGCCGCGAATTAGTCTTTGTGGCTTGCGCGGCTTTAAGCCCTAAAAACTCACTCACTCACTCACCCATAGAGGCCATGAATTTAGAGCTTTGAGTAGTGCGATGATACAGGGAGAGTGTGAAAAGGCTTGAAAAGGCTGCATTACTTACGGATACATTGCGTGTCCTGTCTCAGTACGTGTACTTAAACTCAGTGCGGACCGCATATCGCTCAGTGTAAATGTGATGTAAACGTTCCCTGGATGTGATTAAGTTTGGGCTTGGAGTAGTTGGGATACGTAGCAGCCCCGTCATGCCACTGAGAGAGCGTTAACAAAAATCGCATTATTTTCAGACACAGCTTGTGTCGCGCTATCTGTGCAACTCGCTGAGTCAATGTGCACTGTAAACGGCCTGTACCTCTAGGCAATAAATTTTGAGTAGATGGCTTCATGGCGACTGAGGTTTTGCCAGATATTGAGAGAGGGTGGGTGGGTGTTTGGGAGTTTAACGTCCTTTTCCACCACGTATGGGTGATATCAAAGACGGGGCAACGAGAAAAAGGCCAGCACAAATATTTGGCCCCAGCCGGGATTCGAACTCACGACCCGAGCATTGAAGGTCCTACGCTCTACCATTCAGCTATCCCGGCTCCCCAGATATTGAGAGAGCGTTAACAAAAATCGCATTACTTACAGATGCAACGTGTCATTTCTCTATGATGTGCTGAATCAATGTGCACCATGTATATTGCTGTCATGTAGAGTCATTCAGTTTGGAGCTCGGGGCAGTGGGATATCATTGTGGTAATCCCGACATGTATGAAACTGAAAGAGCGAGAGAGCGCAAAAAAAAAAAAAAAAAAAAAAACTCGCATTACTTACAGATACAGGTTGTGTCTGACAGGGTGTGTAAATTAATGTGCACCGCATATTGCTGTAAATGTGATGTAAAGTGTTCCGCAGAGGCGATTAAGTTTGAGCTGGGAGTAATGGCGTACCCCTTCCCGCCAGGATATTTAGAAAGCGTTGAAGTCTCAGTAAGCCGATGTGGCAGGCATACAAACAGCGTCAGCGTTTTTCCCGGAAAACTTTTCATTTAATATGCTTAAGCTGTGCATCAGAATCAGTAACTCTGGGTCACACAGTATAGCCTGAAACCGTTGTGGTGACTCGGGTTGGTGTATATGTTGTTTTACGTACGTGGGGGTGAGCGGTGGTCTAACAGGTAGCGCGTCGGATTTAGCCGCTGCGCTACTGAACGGCCGTCACCACTGTCATGGCGATGAAGCGTGGGTTCGAGCCAAGGTCGAGCTTGTGATATGTGATACCGGTTTTTTCCGGCTGCCGGGCTGCTCATCGGGGGTTTCTCTCAGGGTTATCCGGCTTTCCTCCCCCAGCAAAATCGTAAAAATATAGGATAGGTATTGGGTGGCGCTGCACCGCGGCGACGCGCTTCCCCCGGGGGAAGCAGCCCGAATTTCCCGAAAGGGACAATAAAGTTTAAAAAAAAAAAAAAGCGTACGGGGTCCTGAGCAGACGACATCATTTGGTTGAGGACTGAGGACCAGCTACACACTACACCAGTGCTGCTCGGTGGCTATTTTAATGACTTGGTCGTATCGAGGGTGGGTGGGCATTTGGGGGTTTAACGTCCTTTTCCAGCACATACGGGTGATATCAAAGGCGGGACAACGATGAAAAAGCCAGCACAATTAAGTATTTGGCCCCAGCCGGGATACGAACTCTCGACCCGAGCATTAGAAGTCCAGCGCTCTAGCATTCGGCCACCCCGGCTCCCCTGGTCGTATCGACGCGCAGCACAGGTATGGAAGCGTCAAAGAACGTCATATTTCTGTACTATTGGAAGCCGCAAAGTCACGAAAATAGTCGCAATAGTCAAAAGGAACATCTATTCATTTGGCAAACAGCTATAGAGCTTGTAAGCGGCAGTTTTCCCCATCAGAACTCATCACGAAGATTAGAGACTTTAAAAAGACAACATTACTTCACAGAAACAGTTGGTGCCCTCTGTCTGTACTTCGATCAATTTGCACCACATACGTCGCTCAAATGCCTGTAGAGGCAGTTAATGTGGAACTCATAGTAGCAGGATACGTAGCAAAGGTAACTGAATACCTGACCTAGATACGGCAGAGAGAGAGAGAGAGAGTACACCAGCAGAGTCGTAACTAAAATAGCACACCTGCCGTGTAAATGTGAGTCTGAATGGACGTTTTGTTGACAGCCGGACCGGCTTTGAATCACGTGGTGTTACCTCACAAGAGGGCTGCGTGTCCTGGGTTTGTCGATGTTTGGCACGAGGTTGGGATCGTGGTACGCTCGGCTGTCGCTCATTGGAATGTTATACGCTGTTTAACTCATCCGTGACGGGAGACTTCGATCAAAGGTTTGGCCATGCACCCCCCCCCCCCCCCAGCAAAAATTCTTCGGCTATGCAAAACCAGCTGTAAATCTTTATCTGACTGGCGTGTAGTAAATCCAGATAGCTCAGTGAAGCTTGCGAGACAGGTTCGTTTACAAGTAGTCAGTTTACCGCAGTTTGTCGGGGGCATTTCCAGGCCAGTACAGTGAATATGCCGCGGCAGCCCCACTCAGTCACAACAGAGTTAAGTTTGCATGATTTGCAGATAATCTTAGTCCAAGAGGTCAGTTTCCAAAGTGTGTGTCGGGGAGCCGGGGTGGCCGAATAGTAGAGCGTTGGACTTCTAATGCTCGGGTCGTGAGGTCCTAGCCCGGCTGGGGCCAAATATTTGTGCTGGCTTTTTCATCGCAGCTCCGTCTTTGATATCACCCGTATGTGGTGAAAAAGGACGTTAACACCCCACCCCCACCCCCACCCCCGCATACACGTGTCAGGTGTAGTAGGGGGTGTCCGGCGACGAGGGTAGGGGGAAAGGGTGTTTAGAATCGAGTTCATCTTTCGTCTTGGCGGATACATACTTGCACATTTAGTTAAGTTCGCTCGTAGTCGAAAACGGAAAGCGTTCTTTGGTGTTTTAGCTATGAGGTACATAATTATAGGTGTCCATTGCTGAGTAAGGGTGCGCCCGGGCACGAGAGGTGTGCGTATGGGAGGACGGGGGGGGGGGGGATGGGGGCAAGGGAACGAGAGAACTTTTTTTCCTCAGGGAAATATTCTAACGAGAGAACTTTTTTTCCTCAGGGAAATATTCTACGATCAGTTCGCTAGTAGCTAGTAACAGAACACTAACCACATTCGTCGCTATTATGGCAATAACATGCGGGACAGGTGTCTACTGCTGAACTGTGTGTAGCTTGAAATTGTTGAAAATTTTGTCCAATTGAGGTGCGTTGCGAGTAAGTTACTTAATTCCTTTCAGCTGTCAATGGGTGGGTTGTCGTTTGGGAGTTGAGTACCTTTCTCCACCAGGTATGGGTGATATCAAAGACGGGGCAACACGAAAAAGGCCATGACAAATATTTCGTCCCAACCGGGATTCGAACTCACGGCTATCCCCCCCCCCCCTTTCAACTGAGATTTCTTTTTTTTTTTACGGCGTCAGTCGTCTTTTCCTTGATAAAAATTGGAATTTCATTCATTACTCGTCAACGTTACGTCAACGTTGCTGACATTTTAAAATGACAGCAGGTATCCCCCGATCCATCAGTGTAGGCACGTGACACTAAACAGCAGCGTATCGGGTGTCACGCTTCATTGCATCTACTGACAAGTCATCCAAAGAGCATCGGCCGGCTGTAGTACTTGGATCGAAGTCTTAGGCTGTCAGTATAGTCTCCGCCGCAGACTCTGACCTTCTTCCGGCTGCTAGAAGTGAGACACCGCCACAGACCAGTTACTTCAACGCGTCTTTTCTCAGATTACAAGGATTCACACCTTTCTTCTTCTTTTTTTTTTAAGGCGGTATTGTTAGCATTGCTAAGTTTTATATAGGGCGAATTCATTTTGTTTTGGAACAGTTGCGCTCGTGACTGCGCTAATGTAATAATAATAATAATAATAATAATAGCTCTTATAAAGCGCTAACAGTCTGCTCAAAGAGCACTCAGTGCGCCACACACACACACACACACACACACACACACACACACACACACACACACACACACACACACACATTCTCACGCATACGTGAAACATGAAACACTAAGTATGTGTGCGGGGGGGGGGGGGGGAGGGGGGTAGATGATACTACAGATCATATGCTGTCTTGAATAGGTGAGTCTTTAGTTTTGACTTAAACTGAGGGAGGGTCTGGGTGTTCCTAAGGGAGCCTGGGAGGCAGAGAAGTCCATTCCTGGGGGGGGTGGGGGGGGGGTGGGGGGGGGGTGGGCACAGAAACTGAAAGAGCGCTCACCGAAAGTTTTGAGATTGAACTTGGGAACTTTTAGGAGCTTTTCTGATGAGGAGCGGAGAGTACGAGAAGGTTCATAAGTGGTAAGCTTGTCGGAAAGATACTGAGGAAGGGACTGCTCAAAATGACGGAAAGACAGTGTTGCAATTTTGTACTTGATGCGGGTATACAACGGGCACCCAGTGCTCGAAATAGTCTCTGTCAGAGATTAGTAGAGCCCCAAATGCAACACGCTGATGTTAGATTGGTGCAGTCGAGGAAAACTCAGGTACACGGTGGAGTACAGTCGCCACACTGTCACATGCTAAGGCGTTTTTGCTTCAATCAGCTTGTATTTGTGCATGTGTCTTAGTACGGTTATGCTAGACATTGTAGTACCTAACCGGCGTAAGTGACAGACCTTCACAAGCCTTTTACTTTACAAACGGCTTAGCGAGTTATCGCAAAATCCTCGGCGGAGACCGAGCGAGGATCGATATAACGGGCGCCCTCAAAGTAAGCTCGGTAGAAAACCATCCATTTCAGCGACGTTAATCTCTAGTGTCGAGCCGAGGCTTGAAGAGGGATTCAAAGTGTCAGTCGACCATTAGCACTGGCTGTGTACTTTGAGCCACCATCTATCTGTTTTGCCCGTTTCCTTGGCCCAGCGGCTAAATGCACAGTCATGTACAGAAACGGAGACACCTTCTGGGAAGTTGGCCATGTGGCCGCACGTGCAATTTATTGACGAGATACAGTAGCATCGAGGACCTATACGCGGGGTGTAATCAAAACGGACGAAAGTGTTACCGGTGCAACTGCGCTTTTAACTTGAGTACCGCCAGGATAGAGGTGGGTGGGTTTTTTTTAACGTAATGGTGATATCAAAGACGGGGCAACGAGAAAAAGGCCAGCATAAATATTTGGCCCCAGTCGGGATTCGAACTGTAAACCCGAGCATTGGAAATCCAACGCTCTGCCATTCGGCTGTCCCGGCTCATCGACAGGACAGAGTGTATCGATGTGGATTGAAGTGGAGTAGCACCAAACACACTAGCGCCCATTTTGACTGCACCCCGTGCTATAGAGCTAGCCCCAAGAAAATTGCGCAGACAATATCGCGCTGGATCCATACAGGGTGTCGTCTTGCGTTTGTTGTACTCATTACACTGATGGCGGAGTCCGGACTTAAGCCGGTCTTTCTGTGAGGTTGCTGGAAATGAGGAAATGTACAGTGTCTGTAGACAGCGCCAGTTCATGGTATAGTTATCACTCCAGCTGTTCCCTTGATGGTAATTTTATGCTCATTGTGTTCTTTATTCAGAAATTATAGTTGATAATGTGGAGGTCCATGTGGTTTGAGGGTGCTGTGCGGCAACAGCCTCCCCAGTGGGTCCATTGCACACCCGCTCTGGGTAGGAGCCGACCTAAAATAGGAAAAGGCCGTGTCATTTGTTTTGGTGTCATTGTTTTGTGGGAGCCATCGACTGGCTCGAGGTGGGACTCTTCATCAGTGCATAGGTCTCAGTTCACGATTGTACAGGAATTTCAATTTCTTTTAACAACCACTGACCTCATAGTCTTCAGGTCAAGTTGAGAAAAGTACTGCGTGAGGCTTGTCCGGGTCTAGCACACCGTTTTTCGTTCGAACAAACATGGAGAACAGCTCAAAACACGCTCCGCAAAAATTAGGCAGAGGCATTTCGTAGCCGCATGCCATACGAGGAACACGGAAAATCACCATGTTCGCTGTTTGTTCGGACTTAAACTACTCCCGTGTGGCATCGGCCATACTGTTTGGTAGGCTTCGCTGAAATCAGTTCTCTGTCTTTATTGCTGCAACTGGAAGCGACGTAAGGAAGAAATCGCGACTCTTCTACCATACCAGTTTTGTAGTTTGTGTCTGTTTGGGTGGTTCACGCGATTTGGCCGCGTTGTGCTGTGTCTGAATAGTGGTTGTACCCATAGCGTGCGGAAACGCGGTGTACACAAAAGTGCGAATACGTGTTAAAGCGAAGTAGGGCGTTATCTTTAGTTATATCGAAGGTGACATAATCCTGGGGCGCTCTTGCTTGCAAAATCACACACACACACACAGAGGCCACATTCTGTCTACAGGCAGGGACATCCAAGAGACGCTGTAGCAGGGAAGACATTCCGCCATTTGTGACAGATTTTGAGCCATCTTGACGTCTGGGTTTTGTGTGTGTTGACCCGACTACCCGTAACTGTGTCCTGTTGAGAAGAAATTCCTGTAAACCTTATTCGCGTTTTCGCAGCGAACTAGAAACTGTTGAATGCGTGTGTGTGCTGTCTCGTCTTAGGCCAGAACTGTTATACACTGTGCTTGTCAGTGTGTCTTTGAAATTGCACTGACTTCGAAACTGGTGATAGGACGAGAAGAAGTAGCGACAAGAAGGGACACAACACACGCTGATAAATCAGGAGTAGCGTCCCCGGACACCTGCCGAGAACGGATTAAGTCTGAGTGGTGTACATCCTCTCAAAAACTGTCCAGGAGTGGAAACACAGCGGTAAGCCGCTCAAACAGAACCATAAATCTGCAACAAAGGCTTCAGACCTGGAGACAAGGCCCGGACAGGACCAATTTACAGTGTGCACACGCGTCTTGACTCAGTGTGTCAGTGAAGTGTCATTCCACCGTCTGGGACTTTGACAGTGTTGCCTCGAGTCCCCCCCTCCTTCTCCGCGCGTCAGGCCGCTGTTTTTTGAGTCGGTGAGGTGACTGCGGTCGGTCGGTGACTCTGTGTGATTCACGGGTATGTGCCCTCGCATCGTGAATGCCTTCGCATTGTCCCCGCGGCCCCGTGTACCAGAAGAGGTGATATATTCACCAGGCTGAAACCGGATCAGGAAATTACATCCACAGGGGCAAGTCACTGAAGTCAGTGTCCAAAAACTCAAAAGCGACCACTGATCTCACCCATCCAACCAGCCGTCCATCCGTAAGGGGGATTAGTCCGGCCAGTTTCGCACGTGACTCATAATTTACTTATGTCCAAGGTCAAGGACTCTTGCAAAATCTGAAAGCGTCACTGACGCACAAGCACCACAACTGCTCAAGACTGAAGACCACAAAGGGAGATTACTCTGGCCAGATCTGCACGTGACTATAATAATTTACAATCCCCAAGGTCAAGGACATCTACAATATCTTAAAGCATCACCGAACACCAAAACTGCTCGAGGGCAGAACATTTTAAAGCTGATTCACGAAGTTACATCACAGTGCGGGAAAACAAAGACTACGTTCAGGTTCGTGGGTGCCCGCGGGCCACGAGTATGTCCCAAGTAGAACGTCTAGCATCTAACGGCATGGAGGGCGGCGCGGGCGGCGAGAACGGTGAACTGCTCTCACTCAAGGACAACGCCGAGTACCAGGAGGGAGACAAGGGATCACCAAAGCGGAAGTCGTCAGGATCAGGTAAGTTTCCCGACTTACGTGTACCTGTAGCACAGAGCTAGATGTACTTGTAGCTCTGTGACCTGTAGCCTGATTACAGCCCCCCGTCACTGAGGTGGGGGCCAGTGGACCCTCATTGCAGTTTCCGTAATTTTATGCATGTGACCTGCGCACTCTAGTTTGAACGATGACAATGACAATGATTCTTTATTAATTTCATCAACGGTTAAATCTTTAACACAAAGGTCAATTTTCGAACTTGCCGTTGCTACAGCTACTACATAACTATAAGGAACAGCTACACTACTCAAGAAGAAGGCGCAATCCAACACACACACACACACCACACACACACACACACACACACACCACACACAGAGAACATGGCAGTGAGCGTGACTCAAGTTTCGGTTTCGTCATTAGCCGTGCGAAAGTAAGCAGAGATTTGCAGACTATCAGTACTGGAAGGCAGGTCTGCTCGAGAGACAACATTGAACATGTAGACCTATCCGTGGCTAGGATTACGACCCTATTCAAACGGACGCTGGCTTTTGTCTTTTCTTTTCTTTTTTCATACAGGCCTTATTCAACCCAATGCGTTCAGTAGTACGATAGTAATATGTCCAGCGCCGGACATAAGCAGCTGCCGTGCCCCCATGATAGATCTTAAAGATCTAAGCTCTCAACAAAAACCTTTCCGAAGTGTGAAAAAAAAATTACAGAGTCGACCGTGCAAGCACAGTCAGCTCTGTCACAGTTGCAGAGTTTTCAGCGCCCTTGATACCCCAATAAAAGCCAAGGGCAGCCTGATTCACAGCTCAGTTTGCGTTTTGACACTGAGCGAGAAAGATCGTGTAGCACTCAACATCCGCTAGACACTGTAGCGATGTGTCTCGCTCACTGACCAAAAGCCAAATAATGTCACGGCAAACTCGTGCTCTTTTTTTTTTAGGGTCCCCGAAGCGCTGAAAACTTTGCATCTGTGACGGAGCTGACTGTGCTTGCACGGTCGACTTTGTAAATGTTTTCACACTTCGAGAAGCTTTTCGTTTGGAGCTTAGATCTTTAATGCGTGTTAGTAGTAGTATTACTCTTTGCACGAGCAGTTCCTTGTCGGCTCTTTCTCTCTGAAGTTTGCCCTTCGCAGCAGCCGTCCGCAATTGACTTACAGAAGATGACGGTCATGTATCTATCCAAATCTGTTACATGTACTCAGTTCGCATTATGCCTTCGCTTAAACTACGATTTTCAAATTACGAATAAAAATCTGAGTACATACGTCACCAGTACGTTACAAATCTCAACAACAGGAACACCTCATGTTAGTTTCAGCTGTGGTTTTACTAGGCTTCGTGTGCAGTTGGAAAGCCAGTCTTCAGCTCCTCGTCGAGGTTGGTTAGCCCACTCAGTTCAGTTCAATTCATTTCAATTTAATGCACTTTATTCCTCCCGAAACGGGCAGTCAAGATTAAGACAGGCTCAGTATAAATCAACAAATAAATAAATAAGAACAATCAATATTAATCACAGACTCAAGTAATTATATTAATTTAAAATTAATTAAGAATTAAGAAATAGCGTAGGAGTTCATTCATAAGCTGAACGCTGGGCTAAAAACAGAACACAGGCAACCATAAAGATGACAACAAGGGAGAGCCTGTCCCGTGACCCGTCGCCCCTCGTGAAGCGCCCGGTCACCCGATTTGGTCGAGTACGTGCACTCCAGGAACCTGGCACTTGCGCCTAAATGTTTTGCACGTGCGCACCGCTAGCATTTCGTACTAAGCTTCTAAACCTCTTTCACAATCGTGGTTTCTTCAGTTCAGAAGCCGATTTCCAGGGAAGCCTGGCAGTTTTATCTTTAATCATTACAGCATGTTTGCAAAAATTGCCAGCAGATTTCGCTGGCTTCTGAACAAGAACGGGTTTTATATTCTCGTTTCCCGTCACTTAAATGGCAAAGCTTGGAAGAGAGAGAGAGAGAGAGAGCGTTAAATGAAATAAAAGATGAGCAAAGTTTTACTTGTAGTGCTCACTTTCAACGTAATACTGTTTACTGCTTGACGGTGATTCGGCTTCATTGAATAAAAAATGTTTAAACCAAATGAAATAAAACTGTATTTTCAATGGTATAAAGAGGTTAGGCGCGCAGGCCTTCCTTCCATCTTATCCTTGCTATACTACAGTAATACTACGCCATTGCAACATTAGAACGATCAAATAGCAACACTGAACAGCTGGTTTGGAAAGGTCGATGGACAAGACAAGAACTCGTGTTTTCAGTCTCAATCTCGTTACGACATTGTAACTGACTAAAGTTGTTCATCAATTCATTTACCTCTTTCTTTTATGGAACTTGATTATTGATGAATATATTGATTGATATCAGACTTGATTATGAAACTTTGGTGAAGAATTATACATAGCACCTTTAAACTCAGTGGACTGCCGGGATGCAGCCGCTTTAAAGATCTAAGCTCCCAACAAAAACCTTTCCGAAGTGTGAAAAAAATTACAGAGTCGACCGTGCAAGCACAGTCAACTCTGTCACAGTTGCAGCGTTTTCAGCGTCCCTGAAACTCCAATAAAAGCCAAGGGCAGCCTGATTCACAGATCAGTTTGCGTTTTGACACTGAGCGAGAAAGATCGTGCAGCACTCAACACCCGCTAGACACTGTAGCGATGTCAGTGTCTCGCTCACTGACCAAAAGCCAAATAATGTCACGGCAAACTCGTGCTCTGGTTTTATAAGGGTCCCCGAAGCGATGAAAACTCTGCAACTGTGACAGAGTTGACTGTGCTTACACGGTCGACTCTGTCAAAATTTTTCACACTTCGGAAAGCTTTTTGTTGTGAGCTTAGATCTTTAAGTTCGCAGTCAGACCGCTCCGCAAGGCATATTGAAGAGGAGTGATCTTGAAATTCCTCTTGCGTCAAAGCGGGTGGGTGGAGGGGGGGGGGGTGTGATAGAAGACTGTCCTTTTGATGGATAGAGCAGGGGTGTACGCTGTAGCCAGCCCAGTAATCTCGGCATTCAGTGCGAGGTTGGGGTAAGCCTATGTAGGTCAACTGTGAACGCCAACACAGCCTCAGGGCAAATATTGACCTAGGTCGGCGAGCGCTCTCCACTTGTGTGCACGTGCAGTTCGTGTGTTGATCGACATCTTGAGTGGGCACGTGTCGGCAATCCATGATCGTAAACAAGTAATTTTTGGAAAAAGTGTTTGTCGATTCTCTCTCTCTCTCTCTCTCTGGTCGAAATGAAAGGGTTTTTTTCTGTAACTCAGTCATATACTGTCGTTGAAAAATGTGAAGTAACGCTGTCTGTCTGTTTGTCTTTCTGTCTGTCTCCGGCTGTCTCTCTGTCTCTGCCTGTCTGTCTGTCTGTCTATCTCTCTCTCTCTCTGGGAACCGTTTACCGTCCTTTTTTTCCACCACATAGTCTCACGCCGGCGCGCAAGCAAGCAAGCGCGCGCACACACACACACACACACACACACACACACACACACACACACACACACACACACGTAGTTGTATTTTCACACTGGTATTTGCCCGTTTTGACTTTGCCCCAAAATTTGCCAAGTCAGCAATTATACCCTTCAACTCTTTTCTCCACGTATTTTAAGAGGGTCACAAATTGTATCGGTGACAGAGAGGGGTGACCTTGTGAAGGCGTACAACTCGTGTCATCACCTCCCCCAGTTTGACACAGAGCGAATTGTAACCTGAGTAGGATTGGCTTTTTTTTTTTTAAGCATGTTCGCAATATTTTCAAGGTTGTTCTCAAATAGGTTTGATGCTTCGTACAAATGCTCTCTCTCTCTCTCTCTCTCTCTCTCTCTCTCACACACACACACACACACACACACACACACACACACACACACACAGACCTCTGAACACCTGTACAAGAAATAGGCACTAACTGGACACCGGCCTGACTCTGAGATGACTTCACAACCTCAGTCACGCCTTTCACCCTCAGCACGGACCAATGCTTCACTGACGAATCAGACATGTCAACAGAAGCTTAGGTGGACACAGAACAGTTTACCTTGATAGAGACTCACGGGGCAAAACGACCTGTCTCCGATTAAATCGACTGGAAAGAATCTGTACGCCTAAATCTGTGACCCTTTCTTCTGAGAAGAGTAACTGCGACTTCGAGCTGTGATCGACTCTCTCTCTCTCTCTCTCGTCCGACTGTCTGCTTCCCCCCTGCTACCCTTTCTTTCTGTAATCAGAATGTTAAACTTGTCACACACACAAAAATTCAAGGACCACCTTTTCACATTTTGGGGTGTTATGTTGTGGTGGTCCGTTCTCCGCTGACAGGCGCCATTTGAACATTTTGCTGTTCCCCACGCTTTCGCAAGGGAAGACAACCTGGAACTGGCCCCCGTAGTGTACAGGTTAGCACTTCGGACTATGGCCCGGGAGGCCCGGGTTTGAGTCCCAACCGAGGCAAGCGGGATATTTCCTATTTAGGTCGGCTTCTACCCAGAGCGGGTGTGCTATGGTCCCAATGGGGAGGCTGTTGCCACATAGCCGAGATTCACCCACTTTACGGGTGCGACTTTGGGGGGGGGCTTCCCTTGGTATGACACATCTAACGATGTGGATGATTACACAGCCGGCACCGCACGTGCCGTAGTTCCAGAGCCGTAGTTCCAGAGCCTGGTTAACGCCGGGATATTTATGACAGGAAGCGAGGAATGCGGCCTTGTCTCGCAGTCCGGCCCAAACCACACGGACCTCCAAGCATTATCATGCATAATAAAAACAATTTAAAACATGCCCCAACATCCGAGCCCTCCGTGGATTCCATGCATGATATGGGAGGAACACCACTGAAGGTGGCGAAGCGTGGGGGCAGCCCCCCCCCCCCCAAAAAAAAACCAAAAAAACAACAACAACAACAACAAAAAAACAAAAAAACAACAACAAACAAACAACAAAAAACCCAAACAAACATAGAAACTATACATTAAATGAAAGCTTTCGTCGCGCAAATCAGTGCAAAGGCGTGTATACTTACTGAAGCAGCTCTAAGGACTTCTCGAGCGGCAAGGTATAAAGGATATCGTGGCACACTTCTCGGAGCACTTTGAACAGTTTGCTTCATCGCAAAACGAGTGGTGACGGCGAGGGTCATGTCCTGGAACTCTCTGCCACAATGACATCAGTAGTGATTTATGTTGAAAGCAGAAGTTCGATCGTCAGCTCCGGTGCCGAGCGTCCAGTGATGGGATGTATACAGTGGTAAGGCAAGAACCGGCGTACCCGTCGACAGAATTGAGTGCTGCCGTTATTTTGGGTAAAAAGGGTTTGTGCGCCATGTGTCTGGAAAGTACTTAGGTCCTTCTTTGCCATTTGACAGTAGGTTTTCTCCCCTATCCCCGCGAGAATGGGGCGGTCGGTGGTATAGTGGTTAAGAGACTTGTCACCAATGCGAGAGGTCGGGGGTTCGAGTCCCACTCGGGACAATGAAGTTTTCCTTCTCGAATGTGACACCGATCATTCGGGCCGATCGTCGGGGGTTCTCTCCGGGTACTCCGGCTTCCTCCCCCTCTGCTTTGGAAATGTTCAGCCCACCAAATTTGAAAAATAAATGCAATTCTAAATCTCGAAACTAAAATAGCTGAACTGACCCTTCGCACCACTTGATTGTAATGTGTTTATGTCCAGTGTGTGAGAGAATGCGTGGTATTCACGTGAGCGTGCGTGTTGGTTTCAGTTCGCGGCGCTTTGAGCCGATACATGAAATTGGGTAAAGCGCCTATACAATACTCATTATTATTATTATTACTAAAATAAGGTAGGATTTTTTGGCGTACGCAATACTGACCCATGGGCAGTTTCAGTCCGCCTGTCCATTCCTGGGTTTCATGACACCACCACCACTAAGAAGCGCTTTGGAGCTCGCTCCATCAAGTGTTCTGCCCCTGCTCTGTGGAACGCCCTGCCGCCTTACTTGAAATCCAGCACCTCCACCGAGTCTTTCAGGAGACAGCTGTAGACCCATCTTTTCTCAAAGTTATGATGCAGACTTCCCGTGTTAGTCCGCCCCCACTGACCCTCCCTCCCCATTTAAAATTTCTCCCTCCCATTCCCCCCCGCGCTACGAGCATGCTGTGCTGTTTATAAGACATCATCATCATCATCATCATCATCATCATCAGCTGACTCACGGCAGTTCCTGCTCATAGACCGTGACCGTAGTTTTTGTATGCGTGTTTCCATTTTGGCGCTCTACTCTGTGTGTGTGTGTGTGTGTGTGTGTGTGTGTGTGTGTGTGTGTGTGTGTGTTGTGTGTGTGTGTGTGTGTGTTGTGTGTGTGTGTGTGAGAGAGAGAGAGAGAGAGAGAGAGGGGGGGGGGGAAGACAGACAGACAGACAACAGAGAGATTTTTTAAATGGTGACAACTTATTCGCCGCACTTTAAAAAAAAAAACAACAACAACAACAAAACCCATAAACCTGATTATCACTGAAAATACTAGTTAATCGTTAGTTGGGATTATAATATGTTATGCCGTCGTGTCCCACCACGAATGGATGACATCACACGGACAGAACAACTTACAGAAAACCACCCCAAGTTAAAAGTCTATCTAGGAATCGAACTTAGGGCCCCAACATTGACGGTCCGGCACTCTAGCAACTCGGCTTGTGTACTGACCCCCACTCCCCTACCATGGAAAGAACTCGGCTCCGTCTGCATTTAAGTGCTTGTATGGCCTCGGGTTCCTTGGCTGGTATTTTTACTACAGCTCTCTCCGGCCGTACTAGTTTCTTCCGACACTGCTATAACTTACTACAAAGCCTTTTTCCTTCACGGTTGAGATGGCACGCATAGGAAGCCAACAGCCGTGGGAAAAAGAGACAACTCCTTTTCATTACCCTTTCACCTCCCCCTTCTCCCTCCCCCCCCCCTCCCCCCAACATATTCCCCTCCCCTCGCACCACCCTCCTCACTTCGCTAAAATATTTGTCACATTGTCATTCGGTACAGCTGTGTCGGTCTTTCATTCAACTATGCGCTCCAGTTGTTGTAGATATTCGTGAGGCTTATGACGAGTAACCGGAGTGAACATGTATTTCATACACGGGGGGTGAAACAGAATGGACGGGGTTTATCCGATGCTACTGATTCCGCTCGAGATCATTGCAGCGTCAATCAGCGAGTCCCCATGCCAAAGCACGGCGTGGTTTTTTTGTTGTTGTTGTTGTTGTTGTTGTTTTTTCTCCCAAATTCAAAACGCCACAGCACCGGAAAAAAGCGTTGGGTTTTTCAAATAAAAGCGACATAAAAGGGACAGAAACCACTTAACTTTCACAAAGGACGGCACGGGTCAACGTTTCGGCTTTCGCATTCGTCAGGACACAAACAAATGGGACATAACTTCAACAAACAAACAAAAGGTAACTGCGGACGTGGGCGGTACTGACATATCCCGGTTGGGGCTAAATATTTGTGCTGGGTGGTTGTTTTTTTGTTTTGTTTTTTCGTTGCCCCGTCTTTGATATCACTCGTATATGCTGGAAAAGGACGTTAAACCCCCAAATACCCACCCACCCATGTTTTAAGATAACGGCTTTAGCTGTGAGCAATCGTGGTCCAACCTTTTGAAGCGGCATAGCAACGGTAAAAGGTCGGCCATTTTTATTTTCGCTCGTATGTACA